>JAGSMT010000370.1:0-104508 GCA_029286875.1 Lamproptera curius
TTTTGTTTTGTCTTTTTTATCCAATGTTCTTATTAGACAATGTTCCATCAGCTTTCTTGTTGATATCGGTGTAATTTTCTCGTTTTAGATTCATTGATTTAATTTTTTTTATTTATTATTAGGCAATAGTTAAATAAATTTTATACGCAATTACTCTCTTTTTATTTAATCGATAATAGAAGAAAAATCCTTGCGTTGACACTATTTATGCATAAAGACTTAAGCGCAAATAAATAAATTAAAGCAAATTATTTTACAAACATTTCTTTACGTAAAAGTTGGTTATGGTTCGAGTAGTAGTAATAAAGGCTTTGTAGTTTGTCGGTATTTTCGGTTTGGCAGTTGATCGCTTTGATTTCAACAAGATATTTGTCAGTTGCAAGTTCCATTCATTGCAGATATAAACATTTTTTCTTGTTATAACAAGAATTTTAAAAGTATGTTTATTTTTATTAGTACTGTATTCATAAAGTACCAGCTTTATGAATACAGTAAAGTGGACGTTATTTACTTAAGGAAATATGTACTCGAATTAATTTGAACAAAATTATTTTAATGCTCCTAGTAGCCCGTTGAGGACACATCAAAAAAATAACGTTAAGGGCACACGGGGTCCAGCGGACCCCACGCAGGAAAACAGTTCTCATTTGTGTTCTGCGCTATGTATTGAATCGAAACCGGTGCGAAGCTTTAATTTTATATTCTCTGTAAATAATCTTATGTTTGCTTTAATCTTTTTATGATTTTAAAATACTAAAATATTGTTAAGAAAAAGAAAAACTTACGAAATTGGACTTTTTTTATAAAAATAGTATTACAAATTTTAATTTTCTAAATGTCAAGAAAGATCCTACGGCGTTTTATTCAAAAAACAATATTTTTTTCGAGATACAAATAAATTTCTGATAAAGTTTGAAAAAGTAAATTTATTTCCAATATCGAAGTCATGAATTTCGATCATTCTTGTAATAAAGAAATAGTACAAGTAAACATGCAATAATATGATTTTTTTTAATAGAAAAATTATTTATTGTTTTAAATATGACAAAATAAATATTTAAAAAAAAATCAACAACATCAGTCGTGGCCACCACAGTCGGTGCATAGGTACATACGATAATCTTTGACATGGGCTGCTCGCAGGCAGGACATTTTATGTTAGTTTTTCGATCTCTTGATCGTGGGCAAAGTCCGCATCTTTTCTTACTAGGCAACTCTTTCCGTTCTACACCAACAGATGGCCGATATTTGCTTTGAATTGTTGTAATAGCGTCGCGCAAAGTCTTTCGAACCATTTCATTGTTGTAATTTGATAATTGCACCGGCGTTCCAAAAATGGCTTCACGAGATATAACGAAAGCTTATCCAAACATCGCGGTTAAATTTTTATTTATACCTTGGTTAACTAGCTTACACTTCAACAAAATACGTGAATTTACCGCAGTTTGATCAATCATTCCCTGGAAAACGCGCATAGGCTAACGATAAATCTTAGAGTACACGGTATGAGAATGATAAAGCCAGTCAAAACAATCTTTGCCGCCTTTAGTTTGATTATAATGTAAAATAATTTCAGGCTCATCATCCCGTATTGAAATAGTACGTTTATCAGATGTTAAAACTAATACGATTTTTTTTTGACGTAAATGATACCAACGTCATACAAAATTTTGCAGCTGGGAGTTTTCAAGGCTACTTTCATTTCAGCAGGAATTTCGTGCTTATTTTTTTTTATTGTACCAGTAATTTTTTGTTGATAAGGATCTTCTTGAATACGTTTCAAAAGAGGCACAAATGTGCATTTACTACCATGAATTGGAACTGTAGCCTTTCGAAAATAGTATTCTGTCAGCTATTCGTTTGGCAGGACATTAGTCATCAACATCAGTCTTTGACTCAAGTATGGAATGGCGAATATTATGTATGAAGTTGAAGGATCATTTAACAAAACAAATTTCAAACCGTACTTACCTGGTTTAGATTTTATGTACATGCGAAATTTACAACGCCCGCGAAATCCAAGTAGTATTTTGTCAACTGTACAATCACGGTTGGGTTTGTAACATTGGCTACAATTTGAAATACGAATTTCCCAAATTTCACGGATACAAGCAAACCTGTCATCTGCATTTCTGTTATTTTTGTCATCAAAACGTAAACGTGATATCAAAAACGTTAATCTCATTTGTGACATCACACATCGATAAAAATTTATTCCGTTTTGATTACTCCATAAATCATGAGTATCAACAGTTGCTGATTTCCAAGCACCACTGTAATACATAAGTACCAATCACAGCTCGTAATTCTTCTTTATCTGTATGATGATGGTATGTCTGAAGATCAGTGTCCTGCTGTATTAGTAATGCACAATGATTTTGTTCGATCAATTTCAGTGATGGTAAAGCACATCCCAAAATTCTTCAATAATTTGTTATTCCTGCGGGGGCTCAACAAACTTTCATTGTTGTTTCCTAGTTGGTTAGGGCAATTTGGGCCGATCATCCAATTGTCTGAAAAGTAAGATGATTCATGCGTCGGATGGGCATGTAAAAAGTCGGTCCACCCACCAACCCGCATTGGACCAGCGTGGTGGGATACGGTCCAAAACCCGCTGATGGATAGCGGTGTATTAGGGGAGGCCTACGCCCAGCAGTGGACTATCACAGGCTGATGATGATTGAATGAATTTATAAATCACTTGCTGATCCCGAAGGTTTTGGAACAAACACCGGATCTGTGTTGCTAAGTCGATCTGTAAAAAAGTTAGGGTAAAGTAAAATCACTTAGCTTATCTAAATATTCAGACTCATTCGAAACGTGGTCTTCTGACTTTGATCCATTGTCTGATTACCTCCACCATCTTCATTTTCATCAATTAGACGACTGGCAATAGTTCAAGGTCGAAGATTATAAGGCATCTGTATATATACAAATATAGATATTTAATAAATAACCATTATTTATTGCTAGAAAAAATCCAATTCATGCATATTTAAGATTTTGCCACAGGTAACGACAAGGCCATCTTTGTAACATGTCAAAACTTGTTGTGGGGGCTTCAAACAACAACAGATGGTGCTATATCTATTCTCTAATGGTCTTTGTAGACGTAAAATAGCATTGAAATTTGACTGGGGTCCGTTGGACCCCTTGTGTCCTCAACGGGCTAGACAAGAGGTTGCCGGTTGCCGGTTGCCAACAAAGCGCCCATGTTGGTAAATGAATTATTATGCGTAAATAAGTTTTTTTTCTTGCTAAAATTTAAACACAGTTTACTTAGTCATTTTCTTTCGTCACTATTCTGGTGAAACAAAGGATCGCAGGACCGGAGGTCAGTAAGGCGTGGTTAAAGAGTTGATCAGTTTCTGTGTTATCGCTTTGGGACTTACATAAATAAGTGGCTTCGGTCATTTCTTTTTACGTGTAGCCATATCGTTAATCCTTAAAGGACGCCAAATTGATACGTTTCTTAAGTTAGTATTTTTTATTTCTATTGCTTGCGCGAATATTATACATTATTAAATAAAATTACTTTACGGATTTTATCGCGTTTATTTTTCATTTTAAATTCCCGACGTTTCGAACACTTTCCAGCGGCCGTGGTCACGGTGTTCGAAACGTCGGGAATTTAAAATGAAAAATAAACGCGATAAAATCCGTAAAGTAATTTTATTTAGTACTTCTTTTTAAACCACTATCGAAAAGAAGCAAGCGCTCATTTAGGGAACTTTTTTGAAATTTTTAGGTTTTTCCAGCTATTTATGTTTGTACGTATGATATTATATTAGTAAAGTTTATAATTTGTTTTGTAAAGTTAGTAAATAATTCTTATAATTTTAGCTTAACTTTTAGCTTAGTGACCTTTAGTGACAAAATTGAAACGTTTTGTAATTTAAGCTTTTAAATAAGACTTTTATTTACGTTGCATGGCTGTGCTAATAAGAAATGTACATTTTGTCTAATTTAAGTGAACTTTTCACAAGATCTCTTTTCTTCCGATTATTTAACTGAAGTATGGTTTGGGCTAAAAGGTATCCATAATTATTGTTGTTCTTCGAAAATAAACAGTAAATCCCTGCTTCAATATTTTTTACGTAACTAATAACACCCCAAGGAACTTGGGACCTTATACTCAAATATATCAAATATATCGGCTTTATCCACAATGCAAAACAAAACATTACGCAGACAAAAATATGCAGATTATATGAAATGTTTGTGGCTCAATGTAATATAGACATCCTTTTGCAGTCTACTTGAATGTAGGATACAGTCTACTTGTATGTAGGATAAATTCAAGTACACTAATTTTTGCTTATATTGGTGATAAAAACTACGTAATAAAATGATACAATGATTTGTTTAAAATTTGGATAACAACCAAGGTAATGCTATGAAAACGAGAAAACTTTGCTTTTGTCTGCTTTTTTGATAGAAACTTCATAAAAATATGGCCATTCAGCCATAAATCAAAATATATATGTATATTAAAAGGTTTGGTTCCATCTTGTACAGTTAAGCCTTCGGTACGTAGATAGCAACATTGTTTTTTTGGAATCTCTGATTTCTGTTATCGTACTTTAAAGCTTGCTTTTCCGCAAGGTTTTGTGATATTGTATTTTGACAAATAATTTAACTAATCGGTAATGTATATATAGCACATAATATGTGATATTACGAAAATACAAATGTACAAAGTAGTGTCCGACCGAACTTTCGGTTTCGGTTTCGGCCGAGTTTCGGCCGCAGTTTCGGTCACTTTTGCCGAAACCGAAACTGGTTTCAGAAATGTTTTCAATTTCAAAATAGTAGCGAAAGTTAAATGTATCATTGCTACAATCGAGCTCAGATCAGTCGATTTTAGTTCAGACAAACATTCCAAGTTTGACAAAAGAAATTGATGATTTTTCTAGAAAGACGAGGAGGGAACAAATAGTAGTGAGAACAAATTATATACTCCTTGGTAACCAAAAAATAAATATAAATAATATATTTTTCTGAATGTAGTCATTTGTTTGAGAGAAAACCCAAGTGCGACCTTGTCATTAAAAACCACTGTTATAAAAAGTTAACAACGCAAGAGATTTATTGCGGCTTAAAGGCAATATGAGAAGAGACTGCTCTGTCATAATCAATTGTTGCAAAGTGGTCTTCTTAATTTCGACTAGGAAGAACGTACACGGAAGACGAACATGGTTGTAGACGTCCATCGAAGCCAGTAACCAACAAAAAACAATAAGAATATGCTGCCATATTCGAAAAAACTGTTTTTAGCGATTAAAGAATTACCATCTGATACCTAATCCAAGAAACGAGCATTTCATATAGAGGTACTCAACGCATATTGACATAAATTTTGAATATGAGAAAAGTCTCTGCAAGATGGGTGCCGAGAATCAGAAACAAAATCGACTTCGAAGATAGCGTTGGTCAAGTTTTAAGAAGATTCTAAAAACTTTAAATCTAGTTTTGTGGCAGTGGACGGAACACGGGTTTATCCCGAAGGATTTTCATGCCGTGGTTGTGGTATATAGCCTGGCCGGGGTAGGCCTCAAAATTTTGGGACTCAGAAGTGATATTGTTGTTTGATTACCTAGAGCATGGAACCATCATTACAGATTATGCAGCTTTAATACCGAGGTTGAGAAATATACAATACTTAAGAGGAAACATACGTTAAAACTATATATAACAAGTAAACGATGCCGTGGTGACCTTTTTGCAGCACCAAGACAATCCTTTTTTTAAAGGAATTGAAGCATTGGAAACTTGGAACACTGGACTTGGTGTGTAGGTGGACTCGGAGATTATGTAGAAAAATAAATAATTAAGCTATCATAGTCATTAAATTCTATTTCATTTTTTACTTTTTGATCCCCCTTGGAACTACAAATACAACCAAGTATTAATTAGTAAGATTTCAAAATACCAATACTTAGTCTTTAATGCAACAGTCACAATTATTAATTTATTTATTATTGCTATATGAAATTTATTTAAAAAAAATTAATATATTTTTAATATTTTGTTACATAAAAATATTATTAGCAACTGAAATAAACGATTACCACACTTTTAATATACTGTCTCCATTCCATGACTAAAATAAAGCAAAATAAAAGGCGTAAAGTCTCCATATTTTAGTATTTTAAGAATTTTTATACTTTATCACGTGAGTTTCGGTTTCGGTTTCGGCCGAAACTGAAGCCGCGGCCGAACTTTCGGTTTCGGTTTCGGTTTCGGCCGGAAAAACAGTTTCGGTCGGACTCTAGTACAAAGCAAGATTTACGTCATATTGTATTTGTTTATCTAGTGTGGTATAGTTAGATTTTTGTTATAAATATTACAATATTTTATTTTTATTGACATTAAATTGTTTTTTTTTTTAAGTACTAAACTATTTATTGTATATTAATAAAAAGATTAGATTGACGCTAACTTTCAACCCAAAAAAAGTGTCAACATAGGTTATCAAGGAGTGCGTATTTTACGTTAGTTAAGTCGCAATTGAAAGTCGCAAAAAAAATAATGTTTCAAAAATATATTTAATTCCAGTTAAAATTACAATACTATATTAATTTAAGTGATTATCGGTCGAAATTGGATCAATGAATGAATTGCGAGTCTTCTGCGCGCGGCGTATACGGGCCGGGGTTCAGGAAGCTCGCTCCCGTTCCACGGGTTGCTTTTGCTGACCGGAGCACGTCACCTGCGATGAACTTCCTTGGTATTTGCATCGTGAAAGTCTTGCAAAATATTGTATCGCCAGCAATGATTTTCGGGTAACGCATACTCAGCCATTATTTCATGGGAGCTTTGCGTAATATAGCCAACGATGTTACTCGACCGATGCATGCTCAGCTTCTTTCCCAATTTACAAAAAAAAATGTTAAGCTTAAAATTGGTATGAATTATTAAAATGTTGCTTCCAAGAAGGAATGGGTGCTACTATGATTTTGATGTTTGTGTAAAAAGCTTCTCCAAAATTATAACGTTAAATTTTGAGTAATTTCTTAATTGTTTTGAACGGAGCCAAAACCACGGATCAAATTTTTAAATTGGTCACTTTGTTGGTAATTTCAGCTTCCTGTCGAGTTACCATCCTCTCTATTAAAATTTGGATATTTTTTAATTTCTATTGCTTCCCGAATCATCCTTGGTATAAATCGATGTTCATTAGCCAGTATTTTTGATTCAAAAATACTTGGTCTTTGCCATCTTACTGGGATCCAATAATTTAAAAAATTAAACGCAGAGTATAAAAAACTACAAAACCGAAGGACAACATAAATACTTTTTGTCAAACCAACAGTAAAAATTAAGAAATCGAAAGATATGTCAATTTTTTAAATAAAAACTGACGGTTATTCGAAAACATAAAGATACAGACACATACCAACTTAGTCTGTCCGTGATCATAGATGCTGAAAAGAATCCGAAACGTCGGGAGTAAATATATTTAAGTAACGCGAAAAATCCGTAAATTAGTGGATTTGATATGTATAATAATCGCGTAAATAAAAGAAATAATTATATCTTTCTATATTTTTTAATAAAAAGTAGCATGCTGGAAATCTTACAAAACTACTTTTAATAATAACATTAAAATAATTTTTAAAGCGCATTTACTGAAATATCACTCTGTTATTGACAATCCCAAAGTTATAAAGCCTTGTTTGTGTTACCAATCATACAAATACGACTGCGAATCACGAGTACAAGGCAGCTTTATAACGTATATTGAACTGATATCTGTAACAATTTGATGTAAGCCAGTGTTTCGGAAAGGGTTTCCCGCCTGAGCGCTTCGAGCTAAATGAGAGTTTACGGCCTTGTTGTATATAATCCAAGTCCCTTATAATCCGTATTCCCTCTACACGAATTTGTATTGATTCTACGAAACTGGATGGCTAAGGCGTGTCTATAACTATTAAAATAAGTCTGTTACGTGAGATTCATTCGTCTTTAGCTCTATTACATTTTTTTTCTACATTTTCCAAAAAAATATTGCTAGTTTTAGTAATATTTTTTTATAATACACTGCTGAACATAGTCCTCCCCAAATACACCCTATCCATTAGGGGTTTTGGACCGTATCCCACCACGCTGGTCGAACGCAAGTTGGCGCTTCAGAAACCGGAGGTTGTGGGCTAGCTTTGCAGTAATCACGCATTAATAGTACGTTAACATTTATTGTCACTATTTGAAAAGATGTTTCATTCTTTTATAGAATGCTTTATGAGCATCAAAAGATTTTTTAAGACATACAAAAATATGTAACAAAATTTTTGAACAGTGCTCAGAGAAAAATATATTGAAAGATATATAAATTTTTAATCAACTTTATGCCGTAGAGTATGGATTTAAATTTGCAAGGAAAATAAAATGTTCACCTGCTTTTTATTTTTATAGAATTAATACACGTGTTGATCGTTGAAAGGCCATTGAATGATAATAATACTGATAAGTATTTAGAAATACAAATGAAAACCATAACATAGTTGTAACGCTAACCCACCCTTTTTTTTAATTACCGTGAGTCTGACATAGCCCGGGCAAAAGCCCGACCCGGGGCAAACTCTTTCGCAGTCTTCTGCGACCCACCAGCGCTGGCCGTCGAAGCAGCCACATCTCCGCCCTACGGCCATCCGCCTCCCTCTGGACGCGCCCTTCGTCTCGGCCCCTGTAGTTATGTAACAGACTATCTGCAGTCTGCTTCTCAGAGGCCATGGGAGCCAGGAGATCTCAGCCCACACAGGGAACAGACTCCCAGCCCCCGGTGGTGGCCCTGATGTAAAGCTCTGCCGTTAACTCCATTTCGGCCGCAGAAGGAGGAGAGATCGACGACACCATGTCGAATATCCTCTCCTCTCACGGTCCCGCTGTCGCCAAAGATAGGGAAAGCGGCCCATGGAATACCAACACTCCTCTTTCCTGTTCCTCCTAGGTTGCGAAGGACGGGAAGAGCGGCACACCTACCTCTTGCAACCCGTGCCTCGCAACCTCCTAGGCGCATCCAAAGCGGGCTTTTTCAGCCTACTTGGAGCATCCTCCTCCACAGCCGGCATTGCACCACAGGCTGGCCAGGTTCTCCTTAGCTTCCCTGCGGCTGAGCTGGCCGCAGGTGCTGAGCGTCACCGCTACAACAAAGCGAGAACCAGTTCGGGGGAAGCTACCCCAACCTCTCTTAACCTTTTTTAGTAAAGTCACAGTGTATAGCGGATAATATATACTTTGCTTTTATAAGTAAGAAGACTTTATTTTTAGCTATTAAAGCATGCATAGGGATAGTACTTTGCATATGATGCATACATTTAAATTAGAATCTTAAATATTTTCGTTACACTAGTGCAAAACGCGCTTAGCATGCGTGTCAATGTATGTTATATCTAAATTTTATAAAATTTGTGATTGGTTAAGCGTGTTACTACTAAAAAATATCCATTACTTAACAAACGCCTAAATACCTGGAATATTTAACACTATTTTAAGCGGCATTGTCGCTGCTATGTTTTGATTTAATGGCTTTGCATTGAAAATTTTAATTTCGATATAATGATAATATACATCACATCATCATCAACCTGTTTTAGTCCACTCGGCCTCCTAATACACCCTATCCATTAGGGGTTTGGACCTATCCCACCACGCTGGTCCAATGCGGGTTGGTGGGTGGACCGACTTTTACATGCCCATCCGACGCATGGATCATCTTACTTTTCAGACAATTGGGTGATCGGCCCATTGCCCTAACCAACTAGGAAACAACAATGAAAAATTGTTGCGTCCCAGGATTCGAACCCGACCTCCGGTTTCTAAGCACACGCCCATACCACTAGGCTACGAGGCAGTTAATGATAATATATATTTTTTTTATTATATCAGGGCAATTAGGGTTACACTGTTTAAAATTTTAAGATATCAGTATCTTTAGTTTTTCATTGCTTATAACTTCAGTAGCTTGGATACAGCGAAAAGAATTCTTATACTATCTTTTGTTTGTAATAGCAAAACCCATGATCCTTTTTGTTTGTTAAAAGTCATAAAATATGTAGTTGCATTGCATATGACCTGCGATTTCTTGAAAGTAACAAGTTATATAGTAGTAGGGTCACATTGTGTTGTAATAAATTATAAAAAAATATATTTTGTAAATTTTACCTACATTAAAATACACATCATTACATCACATCACATCACATCATCAGCCTGTTTTAGTCCACTGCTGGACTAGGCCTCCCCTATCCATTAGGGGTTTGGACCGTATCCCACCACGCTGGTCCAATGCGGGTTGGTGGGTGACATTAAAATATTTTCTGAATAAAAATTTCGTCCTGTGTAGTCTCTAGGAGATCATAAAGTTTTCCGCTTAAAGGTTGAGAAACAAATACCTATGATGTTGAAAGTATTCTGCTCAATTCTTTATAGACAATATTCGTGCATTCGTACAAGTATTGGTGTATGGTCACTTTATAACACGATAGTAGAAAAACAAATAATTTGGTGACTCTCCCAAAAATCCATAACCTCTATAGTTAAAAGCACGTCGTAATGCTGTCTTTCAAGTTATTATAAGATATTTCACCTCAATTGTACTAAAGTTGTACTAGAGAATAGAAAACAACTTTAAGAACAGCGTAAAAATTAACAACGCATTAAATAACGTACACGAGGTCGTCATACTTAGATTGGAATCCCCATAAAAGAAGAACACCTAATTGAAAAGCAATTTGGATATGGAAAAAGAAACGATAAAGGACAAAGACTCGTGGACTTTGCTTTAGAACTCAATTTAACAATAATAAATACATGCTTCAAAAAGAAATCAAATAAAACACGTCTTCAAATGGTCAAATAAATTAATTGAAGTGATTACATTCTATCAAGACCTAGATTAATCTATGAACATTAATTACCTGTCAGATCATAAACTTTAAGAGCAACATGTAAGTTGTTCAAAAGAAAAGTACAGAAAAATTCGGCAATATACGAATTATTAAACAAAAAACTGAAAATTAAATAAATAAATATCGTGACATTTTGTCAAAATACCTGTTAAATTTGTGTTTCAACCAAAATAATAGCTGAGTACAAAGCTTCTGTGAAAATATAATAAACGTGTTCACCAGGAGCTTAAGTACATAAAGAGTAGCAACCAACAAACCCATAAGTCACAAAATTTTATCTGAGAAAACAATAAACTTTTTACGATGAAGTGAAATGACTGCATGTCAAAAGTAAAACATTTAGTTATGAAAAATGAACGAATGAACACATATAAGATGGCCAATAAATATACAAAAAAGACTATGCATCAAATAGAAAAGATGCATTAGAGAAACCCCTTAATCTTACTGGCAGTACAAAAAACCAAACCAAACCAACTTAGAACAAAAAAATGTGTTTGATAAAAAATGCCAAAAAGACAACAAACGAAAAGATAATGTTACCACATTGCACACATGCAACTGTATTTTATATTAGGTTTAACGACAATATTCAAACGAATTTCAACAAGGACAAAAGCATTAATGCACCCAAGCAACCATTACTACGTAATACTAGAAACAAAGAGCAGGAAAGAATTGAAACAGGATATGAAACAGAAAATTTAGAAGCAATAAGAAAATTGAAGATAGAAAAGCAACCTTGGAGCGATAAAATTACAAATGAAGTTTTAATTATAGCAAATACTATACTATCTGAATTGTTTAAAAAAATATCGCAACCTTCAGATATACCAACATAATGGTCATAGTCAAATATTATATTAATAAATAAGAAGGGAGATGCAAAGGAAATAGGCAACTATAGACCGATAAGCATTTTAACGAGCCTGTACAAGCTTTTTAAGGCGATCATAAACTTAAGAATAACCCCGAGGATATTCGGGAAGCAACCTGTGGAGCAGGCTGGGTTCAAAAAAGGATACTCATTATTGGATCATATACCTATCTACCTATAGCAAATTATAGAGAAATTTCCAGAACATCGACAACCAGTATACCTGGCCTTTATTGCTTACCAGAAAGCACTTGCCACAATGTCACATATTATGGGATAGTTAAATAAATCAGGGAGTGCATAAGTTATATATAGATGTCATCAGAAGCAAATACATTAACAACACCGAAAGGATCAAGCTAGAAACATTAGTTTTCAGATTAGAAGAGGTACAAGACAAGGTCATCCGTTCTCTCCTAAACTTTTTATAGCCGTTCTTGAACACATGTTTAACAAGCTAGACTGGAAAGAATTCGGAAAATATACACAGACACGATGATCTGCTATTATTGTCAGTGTTTAGCTCTCAATTACTAGAAATGATCGATTCATCATACTATACTAGCAAAAAAGTCAGACTTAAAATAAATCTTGGGAAAACAATAACAATGATAAACAGTCACCAGTTGTCAGAACAACAACAAAAGTATACGACAAACCACTACTATATATAGAAAAATACATATATTTAGGATATATAGATTTAAACAATCATTGTCGATAAGGATAATAACAACACAGAAATTAGAAGTAGAGTACAACAGACATGGAGCAACGTGCCGGACGTGGAAGTTCACAACTAAAGCTGGTCAAAAAATTACAACGCCAAAGAGGAACGGAGGTCTTTACCCGACCGGGAGTTCATGTTAAGAAATAACCTAAGTTTGCATACATATTTTTATTATTGTAAACCAGTATAACTAGAATTATATAAAGTAGTTTAGTCAATAGCTTAGATGATGTATTAGTATAACTTTGTCATTTATAAAACTTAACAAGTGCCCATGTGTTATGTAAAAAAGTATATAAGTTGTAATAGTAAACACAATACATTTACAGGTTAAAAATGTATTGAACACTATAAAAATCACTTTGAAATAGCGTGATATAAAGAGCCTTTTCCATTTTTATTGCTTCCAAAAAAGGCATCCAGTTATGAGCAACACTTTTTGATGGACGCCAACAAGATCAGCCGTCTAAGCGTTCATAATAAAAGACCTATGTCCAGCAGTGACCTGTTTAAAGCTGTTACAATGATGATAACAAATTAAACAATAGACTTAACAATATAAACAGTAAGTGTATAATTTCTATAAACAGTAAATATATAAGTTATTTTTACCGAGTATCTAATTAACGATATCTAAATATCGTTACCCTAAGGTTAGACGTAAAAAGTGCAAAGTCAGCAAGGGTACCTCGGAATAAAATTCATAGCTTTAATATGTAATAAAATACATTACTTTTAAATTGTAACAAAGTGAAATAATGTGATGTGATGAAAATAACTGTGTAATTGAATGAAAACAATTAGGCAAAAACCACCAACGTCAAGATATTGTTGTTTTTGTTTTTATACCAGCAGTGTGCTTTTAACAAAGTACAAAATTAACAAAATTATAACTTTTTAGTCTTAAATGTATAATATAGCTTTATAGTCGCTATTTCACTAGAAGACTTCTAACATATCCTGTTAAGGTCTATATTAAAAAAAACACATGCCTGAATAATACATTATTTTTCTAGAAGCGGATTAAAATAACGCAATTTAGGTCGTTAGAGTCATAATATCTGTTCAGTCATTCAACCATGAATTCACTTTAATTAAATAATAAAAACAAAATATTATTCTTTGTAAAAGACTGAACCAATGAGAAGTAATAAAGGTAGTTACTTCAGTCCGATAGTCTATGTAATTTTGTATACATTTTACGCAATAGAATGACCCTAATAATGGCCGCTATAACACAAGAACAACAAAATCAGTAATTTTGTTGCACGCTTTGCTCGTGTTTACTTAATCTTTTGTTTCCCCCATTACGCTTCATTTTAGTAGCCCTTTACATTTTATGAGGAACACGGCGTAACTTAAAAATAAAATGGTAAAAGAAAGAAAATTAGATTGTTGCTGTTATACTTCCCGTTCAGATTTTCTTTAGAAAAGGTCACAATCATTAGTAAGTATTTTTGTGCTCTTAAGCTTAAATTAGAATTAAAAAGATGCTCTATTTATTTTTTTTTGACCGACTTCCCAATAAAAGGTACTCTACTACTACTACATACTCAATTCGGAGCGTAAGATCTTCATATCTTTTTCATGTTTTTTAAATAATTTTGTGATAAGTAGTTTTATAGATATTTGAATATATTCTACAGTTATTTTAATTTGCTTAGAGCCATCAAGACATACAATTCAGAAAAATATTGTGGGCTGTGGGGTGTCGTGGGGCACCTTTTCAGTTTGGTGCCCTTTAATTTCCTGCCCTTTTGACATAGCATAGTAAAGAGTTAACGGCCATGGCGCAGTCCTTGCATTAAATTCAAGCCGTAGAAAGAGGCACGTAGGACTCTAGCACCCTTACTATTTGCAGACGAAGAACAGGGCGTAAGATAGTTGCCAACACGTGCAAGGTACACAACAAATCGACAAAATTATTCGTAAAAAAAATAATTTTTACTCTTTTGTATATAATTTTGGTCATTTAATCGAAAAAATTGTAATGACAAAAATTTACGAACTCGGCTTTAAGTTTATTCCGCATGCTCATTATGACAAATGAGGTGTGCTTTGAAGATGTCAATAGGTATGCTATGCAGACTTTCAACTTTGACTTTATATTTTTCCAATGGCAGGAAAAGGTGAGAAAACAAATTGAGTAATTAAGAATTCCTCCCAAAAATAATTGATTGGTTGATCTAGCCTGTAGTGTCAAGGGCAAAGCTAACAATGGAGTTCGTCCTTCCATCTTATCTGTGGAATACATACAATAATAGAAAAAAATAAAAATTAACAATATAAGCAAATTCAAATAGCTGCATTACCAAATGAATATAATACTTAAAGTTATAACTGTAATAACGATGCAACTGTAAGTTCAATTTTAATGAGTTTGGACAAGGGATTAAGCATTCTGATCGCTTGGAATATGTTTTCATTCAAAATTCGTTTTTGTTCACAATTTTTTTTATTGCATACGCAGGCAGACGAGCAGTCGGGCCACTTGATGGAAAGTGGTCACCGACGCCCATAGACATTGGCCATATAGGTATCACCAACGCGCTGCCTACCGTGAGACATAGGATGTTAAGTCTCGTTTACCTAGTAATTACGCTGGCTACGGTGCCCTTGAAACCAGAACACAGTAGTGTTTTCACACAACTGCTTTGGTAGAAATAGGCATCGTGATGGTACCCACCCAGACGGTCCCTTGTAAAAAGAGGACCTACCACCGGTAAATATTTGGTTGCTACTGAATAGCTAATAGCTGCTAATGCGTAAAATTGATTGTTATTATAACATTTTTTTTATTTTTACAAACGTCGAGATATTACCTACTAAAACGTCTTTGATTCTAAGCGATACAGTTTTAATAGCTCTTGTATCATCTTTAGAAATTTCACACTGTATGAACTTATAGTACGGAGGCGGACTTGATGACATACGCATTTTCTTCTAGTCAACCTTAAGGTAGTGCAAAGATAGTAAGTAGGGAGGTGCACTACATACAATACAATACAATAGAAAAGAAAATTTATTAGTTAAACATAATGATACTAATGCATAAAATAATATAATACAAAATGAAAAGATACATAAATATAAACATACGTGTAAATATATAAGACTTAAAAAATAATCTTAGTCTTGTCAATAAACGTTTTCTTTTATTTATATAATAAATACAATTTTAGTGTTTAACGTTAGCATTTTACTGCAAATCCAATTAGAAGAAGAATCAAACAAGTAAGGTCCTTGGAAATAGATTATTGATCTGTCTATAAAAATGCATTTAAAAATTATAACAACATTTTTTACCTTTTTAAAATAAAAATGAAAAAAAAAGAAACAAATATAAATTTCATTTAACTACAATCAATTATATTCGACAATATATTACCACGATTTTTAAAAGTAATAACTGGCATTGAAAACGCGAAAATTAGTAAGATATCTCAATTTTCTTGCGACGACTTTTGTGGAGGAGTTTCTGCTTAGATAAATGGGCTATGTGACGTCTCTGTTATAAATCTTCAGCAGAATGAGGTAAACCGCTATCTTTTTTAATTTCTTTGGAAGTATTGTATGTCAAGGAGAGATTATAATAATTAGAACAGGGGAATTGATTGAAAGATATTAAAATTAATATAAAATAAATACACAATCTAAATAATAATACTCAAGTGCTTATATTTTCTTCTGAAAATATTTTATTAACATTTTTTAGGTAAACATTGTATCTACTAATAATATTTCTGCATTGAAATTGATGCCTAATACTATCCTATAGTTTAGCCCATTTTGTCTCAGAATAAATGGAAACAAAGTAACCCATAACTAAAAAGTAGCATCATGCAGCTAATCTTTTTCTTTATAATTTATTCTTACGGTGACAATCACCCAGTGACAGTCGACTAATAACACTTATTAGCAACATTATTGTACAACACTGCTTTTTTGCTATGGGTTATGTTATTTACGTGTATTCCAACTTTGAATTGGCTGTCCTAAAACCACGATTATTAAGTTTTCGTTGCACTATTAGATTAGCCTTGTGTAGTTTTAGTAATTGAGTCATTCATCATTTGTGAAAGAATGAAAAAAGGAAAATACAGATCCATAAATAGGCGCATTCTCGCAATAGCGAGGAGGACCATCATCAACATCATCATCATCATCATCAGCCTTTGATAGTCCACTGCTGGACATAGGCCTCCCTAATACACCCCTATCCATTAGGGGTTTTTGGACCGTATCCCACCACGCTGGTCCAATGCGGGTTGGTGGGTGGACCGACTTTTTACATGCCCATCCAACGCATGGATCATCTTACTTTTCAGACAAATGGGTGATCGGCCCAAATTGCCCTAACCAACTAGGAAACAACAATGAAAATTTGTTGAGTCCCCGCAGGATTAGAACCCATGACCTCAACCACGCCCTTACCACTAGGCTACGGAGGCAGTTGAGGATCAACATCATGTTCCTGCTTATATCGTTCAATATGCAATTATCATGCTATGCACTAAAACTAACTAAACTTCAGGAATTTTTGACCTAGCCCTGACCAATACAATTAAAATACCGTAAATTACAAAGTTTAATAGATATTTTTGTATCAATTGCAATCTTTATCTGTATGACAATACTTCTTTTATTTCTTTACCTTACGCGAATACAATACATAATAAATAACACAGTTTCATGTATTTTATCTCGTTTAATTACTACATAAGATTGACTTTATCTTAAAGATACGAAAACCAAAAAAACACGTAAACATATCTTTACCATCACCTTTTTGAAATCAAAATAAAATTTGAGTTAGGGAAATGGTCTACACTCACTTTTACGACTTTCAAAGCTTCATAACAAATGCAGCCTAAAAACGCAGTTCATTATTTTAAGTATTTTTAAGTTATGATTATAAGCTTTATAAATTCTCTCTACTCTTAAAAAATAGTACGTAATTGGTATTTGAGTTAATTAGTTCAACAAAAAGGTACTTCCAACGTCAAAAATCACAACTTCGTGCTATTAAATTGCCAACGCTGGCTCTACCTTAAGAGAAACCGGTATCTCGTATGTCCCCGTTACCGGTGGTAGGTCCCCATTTTTACAGGGGACCGTCTGGGTGGGTACCACCACGGTGCCTATTTCTGCCGCGAACCAGTAGTGTGAAAACACTGCTATATTCCGGTTTAAAGGGCACCGTAGCCAGCGTATTAACTGGGTAAACGAGACTTAACACCCTATGTCTCACGGTAGGCAGCGTGTAAGCAATACCACTGGTATTGCCAATTTCCATCAGGTGGCACGACTGCTTGTCTGTCTGCGCAGGAAATAAAAAAAATATAGTCTTAAACTACGGTAGATATAATTGTACTCCTTGAATGGGCCTTCAGCAAAGTTTACGAGCGGATATATCTATGTTTTATAAATAACCCACAATAAGCACTTTAATGTAAACATTTTTAAAAAGAGCAATACGGCATATTCAAAGTTCATTTAAGATATTACAGTTTAAGTTCACAAACTTATTATTAAAAATTACTTATTATTGCAATGAAAAAATCTTCATTCTATGTACATAAAACGTCATCATAGACAATATTTTGACTGAATGAATAAGTTAAAAGATATCATAGATTTAAAAGCGGTGGCAGAAATCGCATCGAAATTTCGTGATGCACGTTGTTAACTGCTTATAAAACATCAAATAGTTATACGCTATATGAAGCCGGTCATATTTTTTTTTAAAGTTTCACTTGTTAGTTTATTTATTTTATTATTTGTTATACTGTAAAAAATATTCGAACAGAACTCTGAAAATGTTTTGTATGATATATTGAACTATCAATTCCCGCGATGGGGCCTCTTCGATAACCCGGAAATGTGGCCATTCGGGGTAGAAGAGTTTCAATTTTGTAACACGTCCTTTTGCTCAGACAAAGACTTGAGAACTATAAGATATATTTTATCTTTCCTATGTTAAAAGTGTTTGAAGTTACTCACGGCGAAATTAAAATAAGCCCTAACGAATACAATACGAGGCAGTGTACCTAAATTTATGATTTATTGTTATCTCATTCAAATTTCGTCTTATTCTATTGCTTGGTAAAATGGTATCTTTTTTTATTTGATTTTTGATGAAAAGAAGATGTACCACCATACACACTTCACTCAAAATAAAGTAAACAGTTTGTTATAGACGCAATTTCTTTCTGCTAAAGATAATTTACAAAAACGAAATTATGTCATATGAAATGACTTACTTACATAGCAATCAAATTAGTACAGTGAAGATCCTAATAATATTAAAAAAAATTGGAACGATTGTCAAGTTAATGTAAATATAAACTACATACTACATACAGCATAAATGAATGTTGAATATCCATATAGCTTATTCAAATACGTTTATTAACGAAGTAGAGTTAGTGATGTATGACTTATTTTAACGAATTCCTAAACATGTTGTTACTATAATTTGACTTAACTAGACGTTTTAATTTTTATATACTGTATAAAAGCAATAAATAGTACAAAAAAGGAACATGGGCCATTGCACTAACTTTTTGGGGGCGATCGCTACAATTGTATACCAGCCTTATTGTGTGCTTAATATAATAACACTTAGAGTTGAAATAAATTTTTAAAGAAACCTATTTTTGTTAGTCTTTGTGGATTTGGTTAGATATTACTTGTCTCGGGTACAACTGTGAACAAACAATCATTTAAATTTGATATAAAAAATAATAATCTCAACTAGTATAGAATGATTTTTGAAGCATAGTTATATGGTGTAAAGTAAAAAAAAATGCTATATATTGCCGTGTTTCTGTTGAAAGAAGATTAACATATTAAATCAAGGATCTTCACTATGATAAGGGTATGTGTCTATTAAGCTTGTGCTTTTTTTGCCGTTGGAAACATACAATCCAGAGATACCCCGTAACAAAATAGCAGGTAGAGTTGTAGGATTATGTGGCGGTTTTATCAAATACATGTTAGAATCCTAGAAACATTATTGCCGATAACATTGACCACTTAATTAAAGGTTTAATAAAATAATGATCCACACGTTCAATTTTCTAATACTTTAGTTCAATATATTTTTACAATATTTGTTCCCTTACTTCAGTTTCCATTGTTTACTGTACCTAGTTTTAATCAAAAATGATTAGTATTCATCTTTATAACTTTGATTAGGAAACCTGATGCATCACTAGCTTGCGTAGAAAGTTTTTGACTGAAACTTTCTTGATATTGTTGCGAGCTTTTAAAGTAAAAGTTCTCTGCAAGGGTAGATGTTCTAAAGAACATCGAAGAGACGACGAAATTGAAAAACAAACAGGAAGGACTGTATGCATAACAACATAATAATGATAGTAATCGTTTATTTCTCAGCATAATGTTACAACTTTTACACATAGATTTCTGTGAAAATAAAAGAAAGAATTGAAATAGATAATTGTTTATTAATACTTGAAGTAAGACAAATTATGTGTGTATGAATGTAATCCACATCGTAAGGACTTCCTATTATAAGAAGAACATTTCCTAAATGTTACGAGCACAACTCACCTATAGGATGCGAGCGAGCTTGTGGTGCCGTAGGCAAATTTTCTATTAAATTAACGTCCATAAAGGACGGTACGGGCCCATTTAATAACACGATTTTTTTAAGAAACTAAAGAGCTGTGGTTTGAAGATTGGTTTGAAAATTAATCAGGCGAAGTTTTTCGTGGGATATATATTTGACGCCATTGAGTTACAACATTTTACTTAGCCTATCTAGTCTTCATATTTTTTTCTGTTTATGATTTTTCCTTTTCTCATTGTAAACGGTCATTATACTAAACCCGAAAATAATTAGTATCTCAATTACTAAATAAAATGGTTTTACGGATTTTATCGCGTTTATTTTACATATTTATATTCCTGACGATTCAAACACTTTCCAGCGGCTGTGGTAATGGGGTAGACGGTCATTATAAATCCGTAAAGTCATTTTATTTAATAATGTATAGTATTCGCGTAAACAAAAGAAATAAGTGTCTCAATTCTTTTAATCAAGTAAAAATAAACGAAATTCATGATTTATATGGAAATACACAATAAATATATTTTCTACACGAAGATACCAGTGCGTAATACAAATAAACATGTAACAAGCTGAAAATCCAGGTCACGTACTTTACGCGTGTCTTATTAACCAAGTTCTGATATCCATACATACAAGTCTTCGTAATGTTCGGCGTATTATAAAAATGAGCGCAACATATTTTCCAAATAAGTGCAGCTAATATAGTTGATCAAAGGTAAAGTACAGTACGTAACGTTACTGATCAAAATTATATGTACCTATGGTTTTATATAAAATAAGGCGAAATATACACAGTATCCGATACTAATTTATTATTATGTTTTTTTAAAACGTTATGAAGTACATTATTAGAGCTTATATTAACTTACATAACTTATATTTATTTAATAATGTGTAGTATTAGTATTATTTAATAACATATAATTAGTACCTATTAAAATTAAAACGTATTAATTGTTATTTATCAAATTTGTAAGTCATATTCATGCTAATAGACACACGTCAATTTCAAACTAAATGTCTAAAGCAAATTTGCTCAGGACATGACTCTATATTTATTCATCCTTTCAGGATAACAAACTGACGGAGAGACTGATCGTAAACGTTTATCTAAATATTGTTTTATGTGTTAGATAGACATGGAAAATTACAATTGGTAATACGTAAATACAAATCAAATTTGCAAAATGAGGTACGTAATATTTGTTGTCATTCTTGTATATGTTCTACTTCTTACTAATATAATAAATGCAGTTGGATGGATTTTAATGCCTGCCTGCCTCTTCGCTATTCTGCGTCATAATGTGATCAGGTCACTTATAATTTTGAATAAAAACCAGTTTTAATAGTTATATAATTACGAACAACTCGATTATAATGAATTTAGTTATGAGTTTTATAACAATACGCACAAACATTTAATAGTATTTTATTACAGAGCGGGAAAAAATACTTCTTATTGCAACGTCTCTAAGATTTGTACAAAATTTCATCCATAATTTTTTTAAATTATTAAAATATTGTTAAATTAAAAAGAAAATAGTTGCGAGTAAATTATTCTTAATAATTGCCTAATAAAATATAAAAATAAGGTATGAATTATTTTTATCTAAAAGAGCACTACACCGATATCAACAAGAATGCAACAATGTTTGATCAAAACATTGTTTAAAAAAGAACGCTGGATAAAAAGGACAAAACAAAAAAAAACGCGTTAATCAAAAGCGTTATTTCAAAAACAAACCAGCTCGCATTATAGCGTCATTAAGAACAAAATTGTCATTATACTACTTGATTGTCTAGCGTCTTTATATAAATATACGGCGTTACACTAAAACGTTAAAGAAAAACTTTCGGTAACATAGACAAAAAGCAATATTGTTAAGCGTATAGAAATCGTTTTTAACTCTTTTCCAAAAATATTTGGTGCATTATTTTGAATTTTAAATTTTTCGTTTACCTATTTACGACCTAAATTTGCCTATTTCTGCCGCAAAGCAGTAGTATATAAATACTTCAGTCTTCCGGTGTAAAGGGTACACTAGTTAACGACACTTAACATAACATGTCTCACAGCGGTGAGTGGATTTGACTTACGATTGTTTATTTAAAAAAATTTAAAACTTAATAAAAAAAAATAATTAAAAAAATCTGACAATAAAGAATATAGTAAGATGTAGGGTTGTTGTTAAGAATACAGTAGCTTTACTTTGTTGTACTGAGTTTGTTTTGGAGCAAAAAACCAAGGCTCGGCAAACATGTGGACAGCCTGTGGCAAGATGGAGTGACGACGTTGAAAATGTGGCTGGTGTGAGCTGGATGAGAATACCCGAAGATTTGAAGCGGTGACGTGCATTAGGAAAGCATTATGCCCAACAGTGGCCAGACACATCCTGACGATGATGATATCATATGTTCAATTCTTAAAGTAGGTTGTTCATAAAAATATATTAAGGTAACGTTTTATGGCTACTCGTACTATACATTTTGACATGGCCACTAAACTTTGGCCGCATAAATTATGGTCCTCATAAACCTTACAGACGTAAGGTTAAATACCAATTTTCCAGTGCGAATCTCATCCAGCTTTTAAGGTAACGTATCACAAAACTAGCTTACACATGCAACTTTAAAATTAACTCGAATGTAAGTTCAAGTAATGATTAAACTGATAAACTGATGTACACACTGCCTAAACCAACCGATAAAGTATATTTCTTCTTCTTAATCTTAATTAATACTAATTCTAACACGTTAGACTTCTGCCGTATTTCGTCTACGTCATTTGTCGTCCATCTTTACTTTCCCATCCATTCATATACCTAACCAATCCTACACTAGTATGTATTTTTATTATTAAAACTGTTAAAAGAAAATTTATTCTTGCAATTAATATACTGAACTGTATGATACTCGAAAACTGTAGTGATTAATTAAATGGAAAATATTTTTTTTATAGGTATTCATATCCATGTTTTCAATATTTTTTACTATAAATTATATATTGATTTAAAACATCAATAATTCGAAAACCACAATAAAAGAAGTAAACATTGATTTTTAAAACAACACACATTTTTTTTACCTTCAAACCGGAACACGGTATTGTTTTCACACTACTGCTTTGCGGTAGAAATTGGCACCGCGGAAAAGTACCCAAGTTACCCCCTGTAAAAAGTAGTCCTACCAACGGTTTACCGAGTTGTTTACGTCCATTAATCAAAGTGGAAAGTCAATACCAAGGAAGCCATTTTTTACTAACCACGTTCGTGACAGGAACTGTAAATAAAGATGAAAGTCATTGCAAGTAGCAAATTCTAAATAATTTAAGGAAGCATTAAATCATACAATATTTTTCGGTCAGAAGCACTCTCGAAGGGCTTTTTAGTAAAGAACCTTTTTATGTCTGAAGGCAGTTGGAGAACCTCTGAATATTTCCATTCGTAAATAGTTATTTCAATTTCAGTTAGTAGGACCCTGAACATAATAATATAAAATTCGTATAAACCAAACGAAATGAAGACTGAATATTTCTAAGTACGGGTAAATCGCTTCTGATACAGCTACAGTACGTTTCATAGTTATGTTTTAACAATTATTCATATAAACCTTACAAACTATAAAAATTACTCGCTGTGCTAGTGGAAAGCGTGCGAGTGAAATTATCTGTCGTGTTTTGATTGCGTAATTTTATCTGTGTTAATTTTATAACGTTTTTAAGAAATATGTATTCAACATACTTTTTACAAGAACTTCAATCTTTCACTAGTTCGTTATGTAGAGTTGCCTGTACCAAAGTAGCTTGTTTTTTTTATTTCACTGGGTTTAATAAATGCAAGTACTAGATTAGGTTTGCTTAATAAACAGTTAATTTTATAATGTTGTATTATATTATGTCCAGATCTTGGTTGTTTTAAAGCTTTTTTTCATTAGAAAATTATAAAATTTATGAGATTCATCGTATAATAATAATATAAAAATTAATATAATATTTTATATAAAACGGTTCAGTTTTGTGCCATTAATTAAACACTTTTAAACCTTTACCATTTTTATCATTCCATCCGAAGGTTGTTTCACGTAAAGTTTTATTCTAAAGTTGCCATTTCTAAAATTTAAAACGAGAGTTTGTGTGAAATGAGGTCCTATTTAAGCTTAATGAGGAAATTTTTCATCTGAAACTTCTGATACTCATCGTTCATTAAATGCGACTTTTTCGTGCTGATGCGTCCGAAAATTTTCATTTCATTAAATTTTTTTAATAATTCTGTAAAATTCATCTCAAGAATACTACACCCCACTACAATACACCTTTACCATATTAAAATTATTTTTTGATCTGATTTAGTTAGAATATCCTCATAAAAACATTCTTAATGATTTCATTTCTATAGTAAACAAACATGAAATGTTTTCAAAGATATAATATTGTTTATATTTATATTAGAAACGATTTATTCTATACTAACGAATGGTTATATTGTATTACACAGCCTAGTGTAATAAAAACAATAAAAAAACAATTAACTTAATTACATGATAAATAATACAGTTTTGCGGATATAAAAAACTACTACAGATACTAATAAAAAACACAAAAACTATACCAACTTTAATTTTTTATTATACTAATTGCTTATATAAAATTTTGTCACTACTTCAGAATTATACACGAGCTTTAGAAAAAAATAAGTAAATTCAAAAACTACTGTACTGATATAAAACATTGTTATAATACTTATAGATATTAGATAGAATATTTATTATAGACAGCTTTATTATCTTAAAGTAACATAATAGCTAATTTTTACTTCCGCAAAGTTCATTTTGAAATTGTAGCATAAGCGGAGCCACGGATAGGTTACTCATATCTCATAAATACATAAATTTATCAGTCATCTTGTTTTAAGGATAAACGTCACGGATTTGATCGGTTTGAGTTTGACACAGTTCGTCCATGACCCTGCATGCATGCAGAAGAGGAAGTATGTAAAGCCAAATTAGAAAAGATTTTTTTAGCAAAAAAGTCTCGAAAGAACCTAAGGAACATCTTTTTGTTATCTTTTGTTATATATAGAGATTATTAATTCGATCAGCATAGTTTAACACTAGTGGACTTCGGCAGACTTCGTACTGCCTCAATCGATGAATAACAGATCTAAATTTTTCTATAACATTTATCAATTAACATGAAAACAAATCTGATAAATAATTAACAACTGCAGTTAATCTATTATATGTAGTTAGGTGAACTAATATGCAGGTAAAAAGATTTTTTTTTCTTGCATTTCAAGAATATTTTTCATCTTTAAACCAATCCCTGAAATTCCACAAATAATTTAATAGCAAAATTAGCCAAATCGGTTCAGCCGTTTATAAGTTATAGCGAGACTATCGAACTGCAATTAATTTATATATATAAAAAAAAGATAGATTACATAACATAGCTTTCTAAAATAGCGTTATAAGAAAATAAAAAACTACAAAATAAACAACAAAAAGACTCACATTTTCACATTCTTCTTTATTTTGTGGCCTATTTTCAAAAATAAACACAAGTTAATTATGTTTAGGTTTTATAATAACCTGAACATTTTTGATGAATTGTACCCAACAAATATTATGATGTATGTATTCTCGAGAAAATAAATGTAGAACAGTCGAAACCTTTCCAAACCGTCTAAACATCAAATATACAGGTTAGGGTTTCATAAATATTATGAAACCCTAACATAAAATTTATATTCCAAATCCCTGAAAAGGATCCCCAAATTAAAAGCCTCAACAAATTACAAAACAAATTTGTTTTTATACTTAAAACAATGTAATTTGATCTTTATTCAGGGCATGAAACATAATACTTTTTTTTTCTTTGACTACGGCACATCTTTAATGGAATTTTCGCTTTTACTTAAAGGTGTTTTGCTTTTTTAATCTTATGCTACCAATATAAAAGTATCTCCTTGATTAGTAACTGGCGACTATATCTGAAAAAGTGAAATTTACTATTGTATACCCCTTAAAATATTAAAGAAAGGAATAGAATATGACAGATGAGAGTCAATAAAAACGTTTGATAACTTGCATAAATCTCATTGTAGAAAGAAAAAGTTATCGCTTAAGAAAGATCACTTATAGTCTCTATTATGATATAAAATTGGTAATAGAAATAGTTCAGATCCTAATAAAAATAGTAAGGGTCTTTCACGGGTCTTTTTTCGTAATTGCAACAAGTGCGCCGTAGCTGGGATTGCCGCACCGCATACACAGTCCACGTTTGGATTCCTAGTAAGCCCCTATCTAAACATGTTTTCCTTGCTACGGCTAACATGTGTTATAAGTCTATTCAGACTTGTACCTTATGTCCAGGAGGACTCTCAGAAAGAGAGAACAAAGGGCTTTGTGAATTATGATTTTGTACACCGCAAGTTGCGTCTAGCTGTCGCTTGCTTGTTTGTTAGCGGGACGACACATCCAGAAAAGTTCTTCCGACTTTTTGTTTTTGCAGTGGTGGCTTGTGCGCATGAAGTGGGTGCCACTTGTCGACATCCATTATCGCCCTTTCTCGAGAGGTCGCGGCCAATGGATCCAGCAATTTTACCGGGGTCGCGATCCCATATTGGGCATGCATATTCGCCTGCAGAAAATGCAAGCGTGGCGTAGCTCCCAATTTGGTTGTAATAAACCGTCGCTATAGGTTATTACGGACCTTATTACCTTCTGTTTTAGTCCCACACAGTTTCACTCGTAAGTAAGGGATCTGTCCAGTAGAGCGCCGATGTATCTGGGGGAGTCGTTATGGGTAATAGGTTCACCGTGCCAGGTGATCCTGAGCTAACGTCCCAAAAGTGCGCTTCGAGGGTGGAAGACGCAGAAACTTTTAACTTACAATATGTAGGTATGAATATAACATAAGGTTATTATTGCTTGATTTTAATTCATTGTTTATAAATCAATTCTTAAGCTTCGTTCTCAAGTGAATACTTAAAACAGGTAACTATATGCAAATTCTAACTACTGTACCTTCCAACAGTATCAGAACTAGCATAATCAAGCGTTTTATCAAAATTAGTTTACCGCAAACTGCAAAATAGCTACGCAGCAAAAAAAAATACTTCCTTTACGTTATTAAAGCTTAAAAAGCAAAATAGTCCAGTATTTTCTTTCATTTATTGAAAACTTTTGGAACTCTTATAATTTTATAACTATTATTTCAATAATAGGTAAATTGAAACCGTAATAGCTTTCAGTTAGGTGTTGCGCAAAAATGATCTAATGTTAACTTTAAAAAATGCTAAAGTTGTCATCTTATATTCATGAAATGAAAATTATTTATACATTGTCATTAAAATTTATTTTATTATAACTATTTCTTTTATTTATTTATTTTGGAAAAGTGTGTTCAAGCAAAAAGTTACAAGTTCTTTTACATTCTCGCTTGACTTTTTAATATATATTCACTCTGTAAAACAGGCAAATACTTCTTAAATTGATTTTTTTCCGAAACTAAACCCTTTTAGAGTAAAGTTAAAATATTATCGTGTAAAAGAAATAATATGAAATAATTATGCTTAAGCAGTGGTTGAGAATTTATTCTATTATTTATTTACATTTTACTTGGAGAGTTGTAACAATAAACATAAATTCATTACAGTTATTTTAAATTTCCCATAAAAATACTTCATCTTTTTTATTAAACAGTTGAAACAAATTTTTGGATATCTTCTTCCAAGTCGTCTTAAAGACACTCTTATTAGAGTGGTTCGTAGTTTTGAGCAGTAAACAGTACTCGCCGCACGACTTCTTAGCACCTTTGCCTGCTGTTCGTCAATCGGGCGCATTTACGTACGGAAGCGTCCACCGCAGCCTATAGTGTATCCGTCCATCTCATAGGGGGCGTCCTCACGATCTTGTGCCATCCACTTTCCCCTGTACACCAAGATATTATTATGTGATAAAGGATATGCGATTCACTGTAACAAAAATAGCATTATGTTTGTTGCTTCGACATGACTACTCGTACTAAAACAGCTTAAATTATATTTTAATATAAAACACAACAAATTTATTAAGAGAGATAAATGGTAAAAAGTTAATTATAGATCTAATGTTTAAAGTAGTCGATATGTGTCGTCGTCGTCATCGTCGTCGCTTCACCCTGTCAGAGCCCACTGTTGAGCACAGGCCCCCTTTACAAGTCGCCTAGAGGAACAATCCTGTGCCACCTGCTTCCACCGACCTCCTGCACATTTGCCCAAGTCGTCACACAATTAATATCCTTCAAAGCCTGACGACTAAGGTCTGTGACCAATGAGTGTTGCCAGTGATGACCTATGGCACTTAGATATGGTCCTTCACTGCTGGCCGTATGAGGAAACTCCAAGTCGTTTGTTGTATTTATTGGCACTACATGACTATGAGTATTATACCCAAAATAGGAACTATTATTTTCTAGGTAATGTGACCAAACACAGCAAAGCCGCTACAAAGCTTTAACCCGTGTCATATAGCCTTCACGGGGAACGAAACGTTAATTACTAACGTTAGAGTCCGATGCTCAGTTTTAAAGTTGCCTTTATATGATAATAGGAATATGCAAAGGTTTCTAAAAGCTTTTTTACCCCTGCAAATTATTTTCATTGATTTAGATACGTCAGCATGTAAAGCATCACGCTCTGTTTACGTTAGGAAAACGAGTTCGTGTACGCATAAAGTTAGGGCTTTGTCACACAAACATCATCCGTCAAAGCTACTCACATCGCAAGGATTTTGTGATTCTTGTGTGAATTTATAAAATTAATGCGTGAGTTTATAAGCACTCTCGAATAAGGTTCGATTCAAAATTCATTTGTTTTCATGTAGAGTTTAACAGAGAGAGGTATTTATAAAAAATATGTATGTATTGCATAAATTGCACATATATTACAAAGGATTTCCAAATAAATGTATTTTATAATGTAAAGCATTCATACAATTTTTATTACTGCAAAAATATATTGCTAAAACCAAAACACGTATTAAAACAATTTTGATAGCAAACACTTATTTTAACAACAAGGATTAACTAACTACTGTTGTAATAATTTATTTTTCTCCTTCTGTTTATAATTTATTTAAAATTTATGAAATAAAGATGTAAGTATTGTCATTAATCAGTTGCGGTTACTAGATAATCAGTATTACTTTAACACTTTAGGCTATTTCTACGCAAAACCTACACTTATTGCTTTTAAACCTGAATACATGTGGATTTTAACACAATTAGTTTGCCTAAGAAATAGGTAAAGTAGTGATTTTAAGTAAAAACAAAGACCTAAGTGGGGGGATAATTTTTTTTATTTATAATTTGTTTCATTACATCAGAGCTGATTCAATGCAGATCTACTGCAACTATTACCCTTTCAATGTTATTTTGCATTTATGTTAAATTTAATATGAAATCAAAGAAATGGTAACTTCCTGCTCTTATCAAAATAGCTTTAATTATATTTTAATATAAATCAAAACAAATTTATTTCATCATCATCATTATCATCAGCCTGTTATAGTCCATTGCTGGACATAGACCTCCCCTAATACACCCCTATCCATTAGGGGTTTTGAACTGTATCCCACCACGCTGGTCCAATGCGGGTTGGTGGGTGGACCGACTTTTTACATGATCATCGCATGGATCATCTTACTTTTCAGACAATTGGTTGATCGGCCCAAATTGCCCTAAACAACTAAAAAACAAAAATGAAAATTTGTTTAGCCCCGCAGGATTCAAACGCACGACCTCCGGTTTATAAAGCACACGCCTGTACCAATAGGCTAGATAGGCGGAGGCAGCAGACAAATTAATTTTCTGCTGCCTCCACCTAACTTTATTCATTCTACACACTGTCGATTCGAAATGATATCAAAAATTGCATATCAACGTAAATTTTGCTAAGTTAAACTAATTATATTTTTAAGGTTGTAAATTTTATTACAGATTATAACATCGTCTAATAAAACTATATTTTTCTTTCTCTTTTCAAAAAAGGTATTTATGAATTTTTTAACACGTACGTACATAACCTACTAATGTAGCATTAAGTCCCGCCTCTTGTAAGTCCTAATTTTCAGAACTGGCAATGAAGAATAAATAAATAAAAATTATGCAAATTGAAACACCATTGTCTTTAAAAAACCTAGCTATCTAGTCTCTACGTAATAATTGTTTTATGCACAATTAATACCCCGATATAAAATACGTTTTATAAATCACTTTTTGATACATTATTTGGAACTAATAGTAAGTCTAATATGATGTTAATAAAGTGTGTTGTTTTAATATAATTATAAATACACAAATTTATTTCGGCTTCGATGTATGAATTGTGCTTCATAATCGATGGAACGTTACACTCCTTTTTTGGCTACATTTATATCCAAAATTCCTAATTTTTTTCGATTTATGTGTTTAAAACATATTCTTAATCTAAAAGCTTATTGCATATTTGTTAGTTTTGAAATCAAAACGCAAAATGCAAAACGGACATTCAGTAATAAATAAAAAATTCAACCTTTTCCATCCATTTGCTGCCACTGCAATATCACTTAATGTGCCGCTATACGTTTTGTGGAGTCACCCAGTTCAACCTCGGGGATATGTATATGCCATGAATATTTTTTATTGTTTGGGATTTGCAGGTATTGAGTTTTTATTTCGATTCTTTGCAAACTCAAATTATATTATAAATAATAATTTTTTCAGTACTTCATTGGCGTTAGGTTTACGCACCTTATATTCAAATTCAAATTTTTTCAAATATCTTTATTCAATATGAAGTGTAACACTCGCTTATTGATTGTCAAGGACGCTACCACCGGTTCGGAATAGGACGCCTCCGACCTGAGAAGAACCGGCGAAAGAAAACTCAGCGGCCTATTTTGTCATCTTTTAAAATAATCAAATATATACATATAAATTTTCTTATGAGCTACATACAGTACTATCATACGTATATTACACTTGAAAAGCCTGGAGCAGCATTCCATTGCCAGCCTGTGTTATCATTTATAAATTAATTTATGTCATAATAACCTTTAACACATAAACGTTCCTTTACTACTTTTTAAATTTATTAACGGTTAAATTCTGAACGTTTACTGGGATTTTGTTGTAAAAGCGTATACATTGTCCCATAAAGATTTACTTATTCTTCGCAGTCTAGTTGCTGGAAGAATTACATTATGTTTATTTCTAGTATTTTTGTTATGTGTATCACAATGTCTAAGAAAATCATTTCTATTTTTTGCACATACAGTTAGGTTTTCGAAAATGTATTGAGAAGTAACGGTTAGTATTTTAATCTCTGAGGAACAATTTTCTCAGGATTCCTTGGGAGCCCAGGTTATAAACCCTCGAATAGCTCGTTTTGGAGGACAAAGATCGTATTAGTATCCGCCGCACTTCCACGTAGAATGTTATAAAACATTACACTGAGAAATAGCTAAGTGTACTAACGGGCCGTCTTCACGTCAGTTAATTGTCTGATTTTCGTGACAGCACATACTGCAGAGCTGAGTTTATTCGACAGTCTATTGATATGAGGGCCCCACTGCAATCTGCACTGCAATCTATTGTTATTCCCAGAAACACGGTTGACTCAACAACGTCTATCTTTCCTCATCTATAAACACTTCACATTTACTCAGTCTTACATTTGGAGTCATAAATTTAATACGTTTTGTCTTCTTCTAGTTCAGTATGCAAATTATTGACATTAAACCAGTGCGCCACTCTAGAGAGAGTATTATTTGCATCGTTATTTACTAATGTATTTCGTTTAACTTTAAAAAGTAATGAGAATCATCTGCAAATAATACTATTTTTGCATTTTTATTAATAACATACGGTAAACCGTTTATACAGATGAGAAAAAGCAAAGGCCTAAGATTAGACCCTTGTGGGACACTTATATTTACCGGAAACCCAGGAGATCTTATACTATTCACCTCAACCCACTGTGTTTGGAGGCTCAAGTACGAAGACATAAGACTGAGTGCAGCATTTCTTACACTATAGTGCGTAATTTCCTAACCAAAATTTCATGCTGTACGCAATCAAAAGCTTTTGGAGATCGCAAAAAATGCCTAAGGCATCCTGCGACCTTCCCAAGCCTCAAAGATGCTCTTAATGAGCATAACGCCAGCATCAATCTGGAGCGACCCTAGTGAAGCCAGTACTGTTTGTTATTAATGAGACAGTTACTGTTAAAATGTTTCATTAATTGTTTTATAATAATAGTTTTCAAATATTATACTAAAAGTAGGCAAAATAGATATAGGTCTAAAATTATTTGGGTCCATATTACACCCTGCTTTAAAAACCAGTATAACTCTACTGTGCTTCATTAGGTCAGAAGCTCGCCTCTCTGGATGCTTACATTAAATATTGTTGCTAGATCAGGTGATATTACATCAATAATCGAATTTATCACCTTAACAGAGATTCCCCAAAAGGTCTGCGGTTTTTAATATCTAATTGTCTACATGCACTTATAATGTCCTTGCTACATACATCAGTAAAATTAAACATTTTTGTACATTCAATAACATTATCTTTTAATAGTGATTCGGCAACTGTTGGAGAAGACAAAAGTGACTTGGTAGTCAGAACGGAATGTCCGAAAAAATCTCTCGAAATAGGTAGCTAACATCTATGTCAGCTTCAATTGTATGGTTATCAACATTTAAAGTTATTTTAGAGCTGTCCTTGCGGCCCGTCCGGTTTCGTTATTAATAATATTCCAAGTCATTTTCACTTTATCTGATGAATTTTAATTTTATTTTTAAAGTATAAACATTTAGCCAGATAACACACTTTTTAAATAGTTTAGAATAGGCGCTAACATGTGCAACAAAAGTTATTTTATGGTTATATGTTCTTTGACTATAAAGCTCATATAATCTCCGCTCTGCTTTTATGGATTCCGACTGTTGCCCACTCACTAAACACTGCAGAACCTTTAGATTTAACTCGTTTTAGAAGTAAATATAGTATTAAATTCTTTTCTTATTAAAAGTGAATAATGCGCTAAAAAGTACATTGGATTTTCATCATAATGTAAATAATTAACTTTTGTAATATATTACTTCGGAACTTCTCAATACGCTTTTATACATAGGAACAAACATTCTTGTTTCTTGCGAACTTTGTTATATATCATTTTATCTATTTGAAAGGAGCAAATTGACTACAATGGTCAGAAGTTAACATTTTAATAATTGACTTATTTAATGGTTGACAATTAGTATATATATTATCTATACATGTTGCAGAAGTCTCAGTAATTCTTGTCGGTTCAATAAATAAATTAAAAGGTTATATGAACTTAACAATGATCTGAATCTAAGTGTGTGTTGCAATTATCTAATGAATTAATGTTAAAGTCACCTACAAATTATAATATACTTATTAGATTCAGATAGTTTTACTAATATTTCTTCTAGAACAACTTCAAAAGGTTCATATAACGCTGTGGGAGGTCTGTACACATACAACAATGAAGTGCTCAGCTCTGCACAGGCTATCTCAATAGTCCGTTCAACAGAGGCTCACAATATCTTTACGATTTTAAATTTTAAAGTACTATTAATAATTATTAAAGAGCCACCGCGTATAGCTTTATCTCTACTGAACAGGCTAGCAACCTGGTGACATCAAGATTTAACATTAACTGATATTCTTGTAGCCAGTGCTCAGTAATTATAATATATCAATTTTACAACTATTCAAGAAGAGTTCAATTTCAAGTTCTTTACTGGCTATTCCCTGAATATTTTGATGTACCAGGTTCTATACACTGTGTGCTTTTATTAGAAAATTTATTTTTAATAACTTATTGTTTGATAATAATAAATTATTGTTTAATATGCAAGAGATTTTCTCCGTTGTCTCAATATTTAATTTAAATTATTGTTTGAATAAAATTATTAGGTGTCACAATTGGTTCCTGTTCAATAGAAGCAGGAGTCAAGTTAGCCAAACATTTGGCTGAATTATTTAAAATACAATAATATAGCATACAAGCTAATTTTTTTCTAAAAAAATTTGATAGGTGCAACCTACCATATGTCAAATGAAAATTGTTACAATTAATTATATTATTAATGTCAATAATATCAATTTTGTTATGATATTTGTGGGTTAAATGTTTACAATTATTGTTGTATAACATATACAAATAGTTATTTAACTTATATCTATAGTTGGTTTTCCTGTGGCAACTCCTTAATGTAGGAAAGTGAACAAATTACCTTTTTACATCTAGTTTATTAAGTCGTTCATGAAATTGTTGCAGGTGTTGTCATTAACATTTCCCTACTCCCAATCAAGATAATCAAGATAGTGTTGGGGCAATGAGTATCAGTCAATATTTTTCATAATATGTAAGTAGGTTGCTCCTGGCATACAATAATTAGATACGATTCCCCATCACTTATCTAAATTAATGAACCCATACTTCTTCCCAGTTCATCGCTGTATATTTTAAAATAATTATGGGAAGAAATATGTTTTTCTTTACTGTTATCTAGAAGGCTACCTTGAGGCACCATATCTGAGACAGAGTCTTAGAATCAATTCAGTTCTGAATGAACTCGTAAGCTTTGACAATTGCATACACAATTTCTGGTCAAGGAGTCAAAACGGTCTGAGTTATTTTTACATAAATCTAATATGTCATTCCTTAGCCGAAATGTGTTCAGATATTTCTTTTGAGATGCCTCATATTTCTTTGTTAGGACATTTAAGGATTGCAATAGTGATGCAATCTCAGCCTGCAGTGAACTGACATTAGCCTCATGAGACAAATGAGTTATCTTAGCCTCATTGTAACATACATTTAATTTTGCTTTTAGTTTATTCCTATCTTTACATATTTTGCCATAGCTTTTACAAATACTATGCCTACATTTCAACAATTTCTCTGTCTTCCTTATGTGTTTATTAATTTTTTAAATTTCTTTGTTTATTTTTGCTGATTACTGGACGGCAGGCTCCAGTCATCACCAGTCAAATCTATTGTGCTAATATTGTTACTGGGGATACCATATCTTGTACTTCCTCAACTAATTCACTATAAAGGCTTTGGGTTTGACTGGTCCTTAAGTTCTGATTCTTAAGTTCATAATCTAATTGTTTTATGAGCCTCATATAATTCAGACCTCAGTTTAGAGTGAGGCCGAGAGCTTCCTCTATTCACCCACACTGGTCAAACCCATCAACTATACTTTGCAAATTATTATTTTGTTCTGTAAGTTTAAATAATTTAAATTTAACTGAGATAATTCTTGTTTTAGTTTTGTATTTTGTTAATAATTTGCAAAGTTTCATAGTTCGTTATCGTCCCTTTCCCTCAGCAATTGCTCACACTGCATTTTGGCTCCCTTAGCTCTTTCAGAGTCAAATGGAGTTGTTCCTCGACCTGACGGCCTTGGTATTGCGGGTCATCATTTTTATGTAATAATTGATATGAAAATTATAAGATTAAATTATAATGTGAGCTCTTGACGAGGATGTAGGGACAATAAACTTATTTTAAACTAAAAGTCGTTACCTGCAGTGACAGCTAGACTTCGTACATCATATAAACACGATAACGCTATAACCAGGGTCACAATGTAGATAATATTATTTAATTCTTACAATTATGTTTTGCAGGAGGCTAAAAACATTACAAATTTCATATATTTTAAGTAAATATTATTATTTGATATAATTAATAGGGAGTATTTACAATGACAGTAGTAGTCTTGGAGTTGCCACACGAAATATCTAAGGAAGAATTATATATATTATGTTTGATGGACTTTTTATAATGAAAAAGGTAAATGAAGTTGATGGAAAATATAATGATTTCTGTTTAAAGTTGACGTTAATTTGATAAATATTAATCACTTCTTATCTGTTTTAACTTTAGCATACTTTACTTACTTAAAGTCCGTAGTAAAGATACCACAGTTTTTCCACAGTTCGTCTCCATCCCGAGCGGTCATGAGCTTCACGCTTCATTTCATCCCACGTCATTTCTGCTTTGGACGGCAATAACTTTTGCGCTTTCTTTGGAGATGCCAGTCTAAGGTTTGTCTTAGAATGTGTTCTGGGTCCCTTCGGAGTGAATCTAAACCAAGTTCTATTTTTTATGCCTTAATTGTTGGTCGATCGGGTCTACATGTATCAGTTCCATAGCTCTACGTTTAAGCAGGTTTAGAGACGACGCGAGAAGTTTTTTGTGACTTACCACGTCTCGCATCCGTACAGAAAGACGGTTTTGACGTTGAGCGCAGTACTTTTAACTTGACTCTCCGTGTCAATTTACGAGATTGCCATACGGGGCAAAGCTGCGCAAAGGTTAATCTCGCTTTGGCTATTCTCGGAGTAGTATCTTCTTCGGCTTCTCCAGTTTTCGACACTACACTTTCAAGTATGAATGGAGTGGCGGACTCGCTTCCAACCCTCTGTGCCGATACGCATTAATATCGAGCACGTTGCTAGGCGTCTCATCTCCTGAGTTCTTTTGAGTGTTTATTTTTGCACTGCTTTCTTTGCTTCTCTACGAAAGTTATCCAATTTAGTATATCCTCGTGGTACATGGTTGGTGTAATCCAAATAATTGAGGATGATTGATTGTCTCTATTCTTTGCCGCGCCGCTTATTTGATATTGTTTTATGCTCTATGCTATCAAGTACATTGAGGAACATGAGAGGAGACTCCCTTGTCGCACACCTGCGTATACCGGAATGTTCCCCGTGATCAGGCCATTATTCGTCACTCTACAAGAGTAGTGCTTGTAAGGTGGCCTTGATGAGATTGGTAATTTTATCAGGGATTCCAATCTCCTGCATTCGGTCCCAGATACACGTTAACTTTATCCTATCAAATGCTGTTTCGACGTCTACCAATGCTAGATATATTTACCTGGCCATTCTTTAGCCTGTTTCAATATAAAGCGTGTTAGCTTAGTCCATGCAGGATCGATTAGGCTCTCACAGCCAATGAAGGAGTGACGGCTCTAACAACCTGTCTAAAATGATCTTGCAGAGCACCTTAGATAAAATTGAAACCAAAGTTATACTTCTCCAGTTGCAACTGTTGCTAAGATTTCCCTTTTTTGACACGGTGATAAGAAGAGTCTTGTTTCAGTCATTGGAAATGTAGGAGTGGTATTAGAATGTTTACAGCAGTTGGCAAGTCGGCTTTGAGCATTTCCGCTGGGAAGTGCATACTATAATTTAACAAATTTAAGTAGCAGCAAATATATATGATATTTTTATATATCAAGGTTTACTTAATGTGTCTTTTTATTAGAAACTGGCTAAGAAGGTATTGATACGATGCCTGTTTACCTGCAAGTAGAAGTAGAATTCTGAATGCGCGGAAAGAAACATGACCACATACTTTTAATACGTTTCATATTTTTTATTAAGTGTAAAAAATTTAAACATGCCACATTTTTAAGAACCCAATAAAAGCGTTTTAATTTTTCTTGAATATATAAAATAACGTTTCCTACATTTGCCATTTTGCTAAAATAATCTCACGTTTTTTTATCTAATGCATTGGTTACAGTTGGTGCAAATGCAGGTTTAGGTGTATGCAAATTCTGTTTATGCAATGCGGACTATTGTATCGTGAGATACATTCAATATTCTATTTCCCGACTATATTCTGATACTGGCATATTGCTGATATTGACGATGTGGAATAGGCTTACGTATACAATGAAACAATCACCCCTAGAGGAATGGATGTCCTATTCAATTTATTATGTCTTATTTTAGTCCACTAGATAGATATACGTTTAAAATAATTTTAAGCGTTCTTCCTTTGTTTATTTTTAAACTAGTTAATACGATTTCTCATAAAATATGTCACATTTCTAGATATTTAAAGAAGCTTAAGAATGCTTTATTTCTTATAGATATAATTTTTTTTTATATTTACTAAACCCAGGAATTTTCATTATTTATTTAAAAATATCCTTTTTGTATTTTTTTTCTTATAAAAGTTATTTACACAATTAGGTATAGTTTATTTTGAAAACTAAAAGCTTTTCTTTATTTAGCCATACAAATGATAGAATACAAAAAAAACCCCAATAACGATTCTTTTGTTAAGTAAATTATTTATCTCAAACAAAAGACAAGCAGAGACTACGTAAACATACCCAATAGTCAAACTCTAGTGGTGCCTGCAACAAAAACCTTGTAATTCGAAAACAACCTGTAACCGCTTGATTTTTAACCTATAAGAGTGTAATTACCTTCATGCGTTTTCTCGACAATTGACTTGATATTTAAACTTTAACTACATAAAATTTTGACTTTTTTTCTCCCGGGTATAAATAGTTATATCCTTTAAAAATATTTTCCAACAATTGTTAAACAATCACATGAATTATATGGTTTGCTACCATATTCTTTTTAAAAATTGTACCAATACAAACATATTAAAGCCTAACGCAAAATCAATATAAATAGTAAATGTATACTGCACGAGCCCAGTTGTTTTACTGATCCAAACAGTATTAAAAGGCCTCAGTCAAATTTTGCATAACCAATCAATAGACGGCCTATGGGTCGATTACTTTAACTGGACAAACGCATTTCAGCTATCTGTAATTTTCTTTAACGTTTGCCATCGGCACATAAATTACACGGGTTATCTAGCTTTCAAGAGTGACTTTGAGGTCCATAAAATGAAATATTAATGAGATATTTTGGTTTGTACACAAAGTTATTTAATATTATTGTGAAATGTGTACAATTTTAAGTAAGACTTACTTTAAGCTATTAAAGAATAAAATTACGGTCCCCTTTAAAAAAAACGGCTGACAAATTTGCTATTATGTATCATGTATTCTTTTCAAAATACAAGAAACTATCGCGACATATTATAAATATCCATACGTAAACAGATTATGTTGAATGTTGAAGAAATAGGTTATTAATATATGAAAAAATGTGTTTTACAAATTTCTCAAGCAACAGTTCACATTCGCTTAACATAATCTAGCTTTCTTTACAGCATCCAATACCATACAGTGAAACTACTCAAGTGACTCAAAAATTAAATTATTTTAAAATTATGAAATGAAATTACTTTGTACTAGTCATTTTCAACTTGTTATTTTTTCTTTAAATTTACTTCAAACAGATATTAAAGTATTTAAACTAAATCAAACGAATTCTATCAAGCACTTAAGAAATTTCAGGCATCAAAGTTACTCGCAATCGCATTAAACTAAACGATTTAAAGAAATCTTTATGAGGGCAAAATTGAATCAGTAAGCAAAGTTTGCGATTATAAGATTTTATGAAGTTCTCTAGTGTACAAAATTGAAACGTACACATGAAAAGATTACAAAAAAACTTAACGTTTTATTTTTCTAAAGCCTGTCTCCACTTGACAGCTTGAGACATTTTATAGAAAACTTCACCTGCATTTTATTATTTTACTACACTTTATTATTGATTTATATATTATTAAATTTAAATATATTGTAAACATTATCACATTCGTCACTTTATTAATTTCCAATCTGGTATTCCAAAAATTAAAGATATAAAAGCATAACAACGACATAAAGTCGCTCTTGCGTTTAACACTTTTATTATCTACCTCTTCTTTAGCAAACAATCATTTATCATAATTTGTTATGACCAAATCGTAATAGCTGTGTGCGTGTAGTATTTCAGTTATAATTCTTTGTTTAGATATGTATTTTTGATAAAGATCACCTGAACATATGGGGAAAGGCAAGTAAGCAGATATTTTTTAAGCAATTTTGGTCATGACGGACAAAACTTACCGTTTCGAATGAATCTTGAATTTGACAAAAAATTAAAATGGAAAAGAAAACATACGACAGTTTTTATATATGTATTTTTTGTAATCATTAATTACTTTTAGTAATAACTCAACGTGCATTTTACGATGTAAGCCTTTCAGTGTTCACGTCGCTTTGTACGGACTCCTGGGTCAATATAACCTTAAGCCAGCATCAGTCATGGTTATCTTAAAAATTCAATTGTTCGTATTTTAAACATATCAGCTTATGCGTTCTACAAATTTGCATAGTGTATTATTTTTAAATTTGTTTTCGGTCCAAATATTTATATATATATTATTTAGTTTAAAAGGAGGCTATGCATATTTCAATAATAATATTACAACAAATCTTCCCACCTTTCTGAGTTGTCGGTTAATCCTATTTTTTTATTAGTTTTACCTGTTAACGCACCCTTTTAAACGGAATGCAGAAGTTTATCGATAAACTGCTGTACAAAAAATACGACACTAGTGGTTCACTTTGGTCGGCTTACAGAAAATCATAAAAATATATATTTATCAATTCCAACTCTTTTAAGAAAAGAGAAGATCACTTCTTAAAATAAAACATTTGCAACAAAACATTTTCTTTTTAGTTTTTATTTTGTGGATTAAATTTTAATCGCAATGGATTCAATATACCTGACTGCTTACTTTATTCTTAAACGTGCCTTGTTTCGACAATAGCGGTTCTCTACGGGTTGGAAATAAGATATCGAACGTACTTTACAACACAATGGCTCACCGTATTGTATTGAAAGATGTACAATATACTAAATCAAAATATTATTTAAAGCTTTTGGCTTAATATAGTAAAATATATATTGATAATTTATTTACTCTCGTAATTAAAGTGAAAATATATGTTTTATGTTCATAAAACTGTCATTGATCAAATAAAAAAATCGAAAACAGACATGAAGCAACAAGTACAAGAAAATTAACAATTTACCACTCAAAAATGTTTTACAGCCATAATAATTTTACACATATTTTATAAGACGTCACGACAATTTCTCTGACATAAATCAAATAAGTATTCTAAATTAAATATGCTTTTAAAAGTAACATAACAATGACGTCAATGAAACACATCTTTGTATATTGGGACTTCACTTTACTATACAACACGTGTTTCTTAAATGGAAAGGTGAAGGTCAGTCTTGTTTTTAAATAAGACAGACATAAAATATTAAAAATACCACCACGGTTCCTATTACAGTCGCAAGTAGTAAACAAGAATCTTAGTTTGAAGAGCACCGTAGCAAGCGTAATTACTGGGTAAACGAGGCATAACAACTCGTGCCTCATGGTGAGTGGGTTTGCTATGCTGATATTCTTATGCCTTGGGCATATCATATCAAGTAAATTTGTCGGTTTTTTTTAATAAAAATCCAGCTTCTCAATAAACAAGATGGGTTAGATTTTCAAAAAATGTTTACATACTGTATAATGAGAACTAAAACTCTAAAAGCAGATTTTCCGGTTGTAAGACAGATTCATAGCGATTTGGTTTGGAATCACTCTGTACGAACTAAAAAGTATTTTTAGAGGGTTAAGGTTGACATCATCATCATCATCATAATCAGCCTTTATCAGTCCACTGCTGGACATATGCCTTTTTAAGTGAACGCCAAGACGGCCGAACCCCTGTTTCCTCACTGCCAACTTAGAACCAGCTACTGCACCGAGATCGCCTATCCCACCTGGTCGGGGTCGACCAACATTCCGTTTCCCTAAACGTGGCCTCCACTCCAGAAACTTATGCGGCCCATCGGGCATCCGTTCTTCGGACCACGTGACTCGGCCTACTGCCACTTCAACGAGCTTGAATCCTTTTGCGCTATGTCGGTAACTTTTCGTTCTCTGTCGGATGAATTCAGTACGAATCTTTATCCGATAGAAAGACTCGAGCATAGCGCGTTCCACTAGCACGTTGAGCTACGGCAAACTTGTGGACCAGTCCGATAGTCAGAGGCCACGTTTCTGCCCCGTAGGTCATCACAGGGAGTACGCTTTGGTTAAAGACTTTTGCCTTTAAACTCTGCGGTATTGGCGACGTGAGAATGTGGTGTAACTTCCTGAATGCTGCCCAGCCCAACTGAATCCTCCTATCGGCTTCCCTCTCGAAGTTTTGTCTTCCGCACTTCAATATATGCCCAAGGTACACATACTCATTGACAACTTCGAGAGTAACGCCATCAACACCTTTGGGCCCCGGGAGAACGTGTTCGTTGAACATGACTTTCGTCTTGTTCAAGTTAATCTTAGTCCGATACGTCGGGACGATTTGTTTAAGCCGTGCAACATTTCCTGCTAGCACTCCAACGACCCGGCTAATATGATGATATCGTCAGCGAAACGGAGGTATGACAGGTACTCGCCGTTAATGTTTTATGCCACGTCCAGTCCAGTCTAGGGTCTTAAAGACGTCTTCCAATGCATTAGTGAAAGTTTCAGAGTATTACATCCCCTGTCTCACCCTCGATGCAATGGAATTATCGCGTTTGACCCCGGAATCAGAACGGACATAAACGCAGCGCTATTTAACACCTCGACGTATTGATAATCGACCTGAGATTGTTGAAAGCTTCCAGAACAGCCCAGGTTTCTACAGAGTCAAAGCTTTCTCATATTCCACAAAGCCAAGGCACAGTGGATGTTAGTCACTCATAGGTCTTTGTAGCAACTTGCCTTGATGGTAAAGATGTGGTCTATGGTGCAAATCCTCTGCAAATACCAGCCTGCTCTGGTAGCTGGAATCCATCAAGCTTTGTTGGTAAGGCGATTCGTCATGACTCTCGAGAACAGCTTAGTATGTGAGTCAAAAGTGAGATCAGTCGGTATTTTAAGCAGTGGTATTGTCAACCTTCTTAAAAACAAAACGACCTCACTTTTTAAGCCACGCCTTGGGAGAATTACCCTGTTGAAGAACGGAGTCGAATAACTTCCGTTACTCACCTAAAACAGGGTTACCCTTGCTTTAAGGAGCTCGGTAGTAACTTCATCCTTTCCAGGAGCCTTCCTCACTGAGCTGCTTAAGAGACAGACTAACCTCATCAATCCTGACTGTAGGAAGCTCACCGGAGATGCCGAGTCAGACTGGACGTGATCAACCCGGTAATCAGGTTGAGGCGCCTGCTAACGCGTACAAGTTGCTATAAAGTCCTCGATCTCAGATAAGATCTCAGACTATAAGAAACAATCGAACCAAACAGTTTCTAAGCTTCGACAGATGGCTTCTCCGAGCTTCCACAAAAACCTTCAACACTCTATTCTGCTCAATCGCTTCAGTTTCTCTTTGCGTATTTGAGCGTAAAGGTCTTGAGTATCAATTTGCAGGATCCGCTTCGAAAGAAGTTTCACATCTGTCGAGTGGTGTCCTCATAGTTCCGACGTTCCTCCATAAGACCAAGCGTCTCATCTGAGAGTTTGGATTTCCTGCCAGTACGCTTACTCCCTTTACCCATGTCAAGAGTGCCTTGTCAACTGCCATTGTGATTTATGATGTGTTAAGGGCATCAAATCAGTTTTTAATTCCAGTTGTAATTTTTCAAAGCCTATCACGTTTTGTCCTAAATTGGGTCGGAGAGTAGACTTCATCAGGCGGGCTCGCTCTGCTGAAACCCATATTCCGATGTCTCTCAACAATCGGTGATCGCTACCGGTTTTAAACCTATTGATCACAGAAACATCCCTGAATATGTGTTTTGATCCGTCATGACGAAATCTATCTCGTTCCTTGCTCATAGTATCAGGACTTTCGCCATGTCCATTTCCTGTGAATTCTTCTTAAGTATGAGTTCTTGAAGAGCCCTTCTTTTCCAGGAAATTGACTAGACATTTGTCCTCTGCGATTTCGACTACCGACACCGTGAGGTCATAAACACGATTCGATGCCTTCTATACACCCACTTTGGTATTGGATCCCCTAACAACATTATAGTGGATCCTAAGGTGGTGCATGCAAGGCCGGGAGACATCTTCTGTATGAGCCTCCACTTCGTCTTCAGAAGTGTGCTGAAGTGGGCGCACACTTATGTCACTTTGAGGGTATACCTTAGTGAGCCTAAGTTCAATGTATGCCACACTACCTTGTCAATTTAAAGATTTTAACGGCTTTCGAAGATGTTAAGGACCTGGAGTTATATACCTTATACATAAGATAGACATATTACCATATACCTATCAAGGAACACAAAAATTTATACGTAAATTTATTTTATAGTGCGTAAGAAAATTTTGTGTCATTTTTATCGTACAATCTCATATCTCTAAAAACTGCAATTAGTTCAAGATTAAATATTCTTTTCTATACAGAAAAACTATACATAAAATATTCTCCTTAATTTTCGCTAACTTATTCATAGTTTCTGTGATACTCATCAAGTTTTACTGATTGTTATGAGTGGATATTATACCCATTTTTTGCATTATTCTTTTATTTTTCGACTCGACAGGCTTTTATAAAAGTTGACCCTAATTTTTTTTTATCGTGGGAAATTTCTACGCATACCGTCCTGCAGGCATGATGGGTTATGTCGGACCTGCAGTGACTAAAACCACCACGTTGTTTCCTTCATTCGCCTTTAGGGTGCAGGTCACAGGAACGTCCTTCCACTCATCTGCAACCCACCAACGCTGGCCTCAGCAGCTCCATCTCAGCCCTACGGCCATCTGCTTCCCTCTGGGCGCGTTAGAACTAGCGCGCCTATCGTCTCGGCCCTGAGTCAGGTAACTGACTCCCATCTCTGTCACTCGGGGCCAGGGAGCCAGAGTTCCCTAACACGCAAGGACTCAAACTCCCTAACCCCTAACGGCGGCCTCCGATGTTCCCTCCGCCGCTATCTCTATTTCGACCGCAGAAGGAGGGAGATCGACTGACACCATACCAATGTCCCTTCCTCCACGGCCCTCCAAACCGCATCAGCGGTGCGCCCGCCGAGTCGCGGAGGATAGGGAGAGTGGCCTCACGGAATAGAGCACTCCTCTTCCCCGCGACTCCACCTTGTTTGCGATGGTCAGGAAGGCGGCGCACCTCCTCCTGCAACCCGTCCCTCGCACCTCCAAGGCGCATCCAAGCGGAGCTCTGCAGCCCGCTTGGGCAGCCTCCTCCACGGACAGGCCTCTCTTTAGGCCGGCTAGGTTCCTCTTAGCTTCCCCGAGGCTGGCCCAAACCGCAGGTACTGAGCCCCACCGCTACGACAAAGCGAGAACCTGTTCGGCGGGAAGAAGTTCTGACCCTTAGAGTAACAGTTGAAACTGTTGTGCGGGAATCCAATTTTGTGTTATTTTAAATACTCTACATTAATGTCATGGACATTGTATTCCTTTATTTCATGATTTTAAAAGAATGAGGAATAAAAACCCATTTCCCAAAAATATTTTTCTTTTTGTTGGCTCGGGTCTACACACATACCATTGAAAAGGGCGATAAAAGCGAGCCACACAAAGACATCGGATCAATGCCGGAGGTAAAAGAGAATGTCTATTTGCTAGCTGCATAACTGAATGAAATCCTTGAATACTTGACTCAAAAAGGTGTCCGCGTATGGTCGGAATGCCTTTTTACATATATATTTACAATAGCCTTTTAACTCTTTTCATATAAAGCTGTAGGACTTTCCTCGAAATACAAGCGACGCTTTTAACATATTGATTAACCATAGTGAACATACTTGTATATTATATTATTGTATACATTGCATCCTGATCACTTACGTTATAGGTTTATAAATAATTCTTGGAATAACTTAATAAGGAAACAAAGAATTAATGGAAAAAGTGAACTACGACAAAAACTGTTTTAATATCAAAATTCTTGAAAAAATTTCTAAAACTGCGTGGTTGTCCGTAGTGACTGCTATCTTTAATTGTATTTAAATTTGTTTTAACTTATTATCTATATAACGTTAATACTTATATATTTTATAAAAAAAATCATAATTACACAGGAAACCTTACAGGAACTCAACAGTTTTACTGCTATCGAAAAAAAATTACTCGCAATAGATTTTGCATCCATCCGAATCCATTTTAGCAATGCGAAACAGTCAACCAAGTGATTAGAGGGCATCCGTGATTCAATTTTCGAGCCGCGTTCTGTATTGAACATATTGCTTTTATGCATCGTCATCGTGAGGGACAGTCCGGACTTTTTAGCCCGTTATGTTAAACAACTTTTAGAAGTAAAGAAATTCATATTAAAAATAAAAAAATAATATCAATTTGTACTAATATTATAAAGAGGAAAGATTTGTTTGTTTTCGATAGACACCAAGACTACCAAAACAATTTGTAATATTCTTTTATTATTATAAGTCTTAAAATATATTACCCAATAATCTTCCTTCCCTTTCTTACTATACCGCTCCTTTCGCCTGCCTTACTTTTTCCTTTAATTTTTACTCATCTCGCGAAGAAAGATGGTATAAGGTGAATACTTCGTGAAGCGGTCGGTGGCCAGCGCCGCCGCAGTCGACAATTGCCTTCCGGAGTTCCTACGCAGCGCATCATATTTCGTAGTCACGCGACTCGAATGGCCAACGACCCGTTATATTAGTTTTACGGTTACCGCGAACACAACCGCATCAACGCAGACGCCTGCAGCTGTGCCGCCATTAGACGAGGTATTTATCCTTCCTTTTATCGCATTGCCAATACCGCTTCTTAACGACGGAGTCCGAGCCGGATTACGCGCATGGTCCTTCTAACCGCATCCTCGCTTCTGGTCCTTAAATAGGATCAGCCATATCGCCGTCACTCGAGCTTGTTGGTCCAATCAAAATTGGCTGACTATGGACCAGTCCTACAATCAAAGGCCATATTTCGATCCCGTAGCTCCTCATAGGCAAAACGCAATGATTGAAGACTTTTTTACTTCAAACCTTGCGGTATCGTCGACAGCGTGAAAATGTGGTTTAGATGCCTAAATGCTGCCAAGCCCAACTTATGTTAATGTCGGCTTCCCTCCCAAAGCTGTCTCTCCCCAATTGCAATATATGCCCGAGGTACACAAACACATTGACAACTTCGAGAGTAATGTCATCAACATTGATCGTCCCCTGGAGAGCACGGTCGTTGAATATTACTTTCGTCTTGTACATGTTAATCTTTTAATAAAAACGTTTTAATCAAGTTTTTTTAAAGACTGTGTTGAAAATAGACTTATTAATAGTATTAAAAACATCCATTTCGAAGAAAAATGTTTTCGACCTTCTTTATAAACTTAAGGATATACTTTAAAATATAACAAAACTTTGATATTCTGGAGACATGTTGGAAAATTACTCTGAATAAGTATTTAAATTTTAATTTTTAATATATCAGACAAATTGTATTTTTCAAAAAAAAAAGGGCTATTTCTTACAAACGCAAAAAAAATACGTGTCCATGTTACTTGTTTTTAATTGAGACCAAGCGCCCGCGCAACCAGTTCAGTATCAGCCTTCTATTGTCGTTGTTTTATTTAGTTGATAAGGACAAAGTGGCCAATAACCTAATTGTCTGAAAAGTAAGACGATAGATGAATATCGGTGTGCTTGAGAATAGCATGCAAAGAATAGCAGTAATGAAAAATAATCGAGATGTAACATACATTTCCTCCGGCGAAGTACGATGTAATGTCTTACACGCCCTTACTCTGGATCATGCCTGATATGCAATCTTATAAAAATGAATAAAATTAGTAAAATAGTTAATTCTATGTAAAATAATCTAATAACCTTTTACTGTTACAATCCGAACATAAAAAATATTTCAGTGAAATTCAGTCTCATATTTACAATTTGAAAATGACAAATACTTCTGATTTGAGACCTGATTATAGACCGGTGGTATGTCCCCTTTTTACAGGAGACCGTCTGGGTGGGCACCACGGTGCCTATTTCTGCGCCGAAGCAGTAGTGTGAAAACACTGCTGTGTCCCAGTTTGAAGGGCACTGTAGCCAGCGTATTTACTGGGTAAACGAGACATCACACCCTATGTCTCACGGTAGGCAGCGCGTTGGTGATACCACCGGTATTGCCAATGTCTATGCGCATCGGTGACCACTTCTCATCAGACTGCTCGTCTGCCTGCGTATGCTATAAAAAAATAACTTCTTTTATTAAATCAAAAACATCAAGTTTTTCTACATGTTTGTTTTTCTTTATTTTTAAGTCATCCTATACAAGTTAAATGCATGTGATTTAAATAGTAGTTTAGTTGTATCTCGCATTTTACTGAGTATAATTTGACAAAGGAATTCAATTAGTTTTTATTGTTATTCTTAAGCGAAAAAAAATTATATAAATAACTATGAATTTTTATAACAAATTAATTCTAAAGTCGCCTCTAGACATCATTCGATTTTTGAACCAAAACGGATTTTAATGATTTAATACTAGTTTCCATAGATTACTCGTATTATTTAAAACCGAATTCAAATTATTTAAAACCTTATGTTTAATTTAATACAATGAATATCAAAGGGTCATTTACGCAATTTTGTTAACAGGCATTTTTGGTGACAGTTTTCGTAAATGTCTGCAATATAAACAATCTAAGACTATTTGGAAAAGGGTAAGAATTATTCTTTTTAAGAGATATTAAGTGTACTATCACAGAAAGGTGCTTTTGAGAATGAAATTTTACTCACTCATTCGAAGCATGCATTAACCTACATTTAAGATACTAGGGTGATCAGGGAAAAAAGACCTATTTAATGATATAGATTCACAAAACGTTAAGTGCGAGTGGTGCCTAAAAAGAAGTTTTCAGACGGTTGCATTTTATTTGTTATCGACTGTAAAATTATCACCCGTCCTAGCATCCGAGTTGTGATGTAATTCCTTCACGTAAACTATTGTTCGTGTTGAATGTGCTTTCGCAAAATTTACTCTTTATCAGTTATTCGAGGTGACATATGTATATGTCGCTTTTATATTTGGACTACACCTTAAAACTTGTTCGCAGATATGTATGACCACAGTTTTTGTTTTTGTTTTAGAATTTAAACTCACTCAAGCCTGAGTATAATTTAACAAAAGACAACTTAATTTAAACTTGATTCATTTGCCATAGAAAACACATTATTTATTTAAGTTTCATCTATTATATGTTCTACAACCAAGGTTCGGAATATTCAAATTCAGTTACAGATGCAAATTCTCTGCAGAAATCTACTTCTGAATTTTAGCATTTGCTTGTACTATGCACATAAATTATTAACTTGCCGATAGAACTATATTCTCATATGAAAAAATAACAATAATCAGTAAAATTTACTTTAATACTTAAAATTAAAACAACAATACTGAAAATAATATTTCACTTATCTTTTTTAAACAAAAATCAAATTATAAAACTTAAGTATAATATAAAACATTTAGGCAACAGTAAATGAGATGTGAATAAAATATACATATAGAGATAGATATACAAAATATATAGAAAAAGATAGATATAAAAAAAACAATCATAAATTTTAAATTCTTGTTTGCCTTTGTTTTCTCTTCTTAATATATACTTATATTCTCCTACCATTTGATCAAGTAATCATGGTCAGTTTCTCATCCATCCAGCTTTACCAGACTCACCTTTTTTTAAACAGAGCAGAGAACAGATTAGGCCATTAGAGTGCTTGACATTATTATTTTGTATGTTGATATGATAATTGATAGGTATTTTTTTTAATTTAACAAATGAATCATTTAAAATTAAATTTAGCAGTGACTAATACTTTTAGCATTTTTTTTCATCATCATCATTATCAGCCTGTGTCAGTTCACTGCTGGACATAAGCCTCCCCTAATGCACGCCACCGCTTCCGATCTTCGGCTGTTCTCATCCAGCCCTCATCTGCCACTTTCTTTTTTTTACTTTCTTCAAATTAAATAAAAATATATTGCTAAAACATAATCTGTTTGATAATCACCAACTACGATTCCAACTACACAACCTTTTAAAAGTAATAACTATCTCTGCGCAAGATTTCGTTATGAGACAAATTTAGTTTTAAACCAAAAAATAAATTGAGATAATTTTAATTTTAATTTTAATAACATAAAAAAATTAAATAAATACAGTTATCTATTATTGTTTCAATATTACATGTTTTTTATGTATAAATACACTTTTTCAGTTATTTTATCTTTACTTTATTATAAAAACAGTAGTTCTTAATATCGTATAGCTGTCAATTACTAAATTCATATGCAATTTTTATTATATTATTACAAGTACTGACAAAACGTGTCCTTTTGTGATTGGTTTTAAAATATATAGGTAATCTATACAGTCGAACTATTAGCTACTATGATAATTTTTAGCATGTTAGTAGAAAATTTAAGAGCTTTTTCTTTCATTCACGATTTCGGCAAATTTGAGCTTTCACTGGTTTCGAGAAAATTTCAAAATTAGTTGAATTCTCCGAAAAATTTAACCAGACTTGGTTAATGTAACTTGAATTTTAAAATGTTTGTATAAGCCCGCTTGGTATTTTTTTTGCCAATAAATTAAAAACTACGTTCGGTAAAAGCCTGACTGTGGGCGCACAACGAATTTTCATTGTTGTTAGTTAGTTAGTAGTTAACCAACTAGGAGGTTAGGAAAATTTGGGCCGATCAACCAAGTTGATCTATGCGCCGGATGGGTATGTAAGAAGTCGGTCATACACAATATTTTGAATAAACGAATACCTTAAAAGATATTAGAGATTTAGAATACAGTCGCGAGGTAGTTTCTTGCAGAGGACACGTTGTCATAAAAATGGTTATATACTATTTTAAGTCGGTCACATTTTAAAACTTGACTTGTAATTAAAACGAATTTGTCGTATTACAGTATTGCAAGTCTGTTAAAACTTATTAAAAAAATTAGTTGCGTTTTAACCATGAAATTTCAACGTTCTTACAATAAAGCGGGATACACAAACACTTCAAGAAGCAACACTTGTATTAAATTATTTTAAAGAAAAGTGGACCTAATCTTGCAAAACGAATAAAAAACACAGCGAGATATTAATTTAAATTAAAAGATAATAACAAAAAAATCTAGCCCTGTAAATATTAATAATAAGTTCCATCTTACAAATTTTCCAAACCAATGATAAAAATCAAATGAAACGGATCATAAAATATTTATTGAATCGTACAAATAAAAATGGTGTGCCAGATGGTTGTTTATTTTTATTGATATAAAGGTGTTTTATACATCAAACAACGTTTTGATGCCGAATATAAAAAATATATGACCAACGCGTTAGTTTCTTTTTATATTGCATTTATTCATAAAAATATACAAAATTAAGACGATTTTAGTATACGGATTCTATCTAATTAATTCCAAAATTCAACTGATGGATCGAACACTTTTTCTAACTTACGGTATTGTGTTGTGAAGAAACTTGATGTCATCGCTAATGCCTCAAATCGTCATTTTAATTTTGAATCAATATTTACCCGATTATAACAAAAGGTAAATTTTAACAAAAAATTTGAAATTTTTAAACAGATTAAATATTTTTTTTTATTTGCGGGTAACGACGGCTTTTGTGAAATTACCAATTTGTGCCACCGCATTTAAAATCTCTACCATCTTTTAAGATTTTAATTTAATTAAGAAGTCATCTATGACATGTTTTATTTACATAGAATGAAGAATGTTTTCGATGCAAAACATGTGAATTTTAAACCGTAACCAAATAATAAAAAATATCAATCATCACAATCAGCCCTCTATCAGCCCACTGGGAATAAGGATTTTTAAAGAACCCAAGACGGGCCGACCCTTCTCGCCGCCAACAACCAGCACCGCACGGGAGATCGCCATCCCACCGGTCGGGGGGTCCACCAACCCCGTTTCCAAACCCCCACCAGAACCTTAAACCCATCGGTCATCCGTTCTTCGACCACGTGACCCGGGTCCCCAACGAGCCCAACTTTGGCTAAAGTTTTTCCCGTTCTTGTCGATGTTCAACGAATTTATCCGACAGAGAATCCGACATAGGGTTCATGCACCGTTACTACGGCCTTGTGGAAAAGGGGAAGCGAGAGGCCCTTTCCTAGGGCGCTTGCATTTTTTTCCTCCAGTCCGCTTGGGTCAAAGACGTCTTCAATCAAAGGGAAAGTTAAATTTATCCCCGTCCTACTCCTCATGCAAGGGATTTGTCGCTTTACCCCCGAATCAGCGGCATAAAGGGGCTTTCCACCCGTACCCCATATCTTTTTAACAACGCCTTATGGTGAAGATGGTCTTGGTGCCAACCCGGGGAACCCGCTTTCTGGTGGCTGGAAATTTGTTGGTGAGGCGTTCTCATGACCTCGAGGAAAGCTTTAATGGGCAAAAAAGGATGATAAGCAGGGGTTTGTTATCCCAAAAAATATAACGACCTTACCGCCCCCGGAGAATCACCCTGTTGAAGAACGGGTGAATAACCCAAACTCACCAAAAGGGGTTATCGCCCCTTTAAAACCGATAATAACTCCATCCCCGGAGCCACCCACCATTGAGCTGTTTTGGGCCAACTAACCTCATCAATGTAACTGTAGGGAATCTCACCGTAGAGACCAAGTCGACTGGCCGTGGACCGGGCACCGTTGGGAGGCCACGCGAATTTGGCAAAAACCCTCGATCCTGATTGATCCAGACTTGGAAAACAATCGAACCAGAACGTTCCCTTTGTTTAAGGGGCTTTCCCAGCTTCCACAAAAACCTTTTTCCCTTATTCATCTCAACCTTTTGACCTTTCCCATTTGGCAGGGTCTTGGCGTATCAATTGCGGATCCGCCGAAAGAAGTTTAATCTATCAAAGTGGCCCCTAGTTCCGACGTTCCCTCCAAAGCCAAACGTCCATCGGAATTTGTTTTGCCAGGCTTACTGCAAAACCCTTACCCACGTCACGTGGCAGTCCCCGGCACGAGGCCTTCCACCGCCATTTACTTTAAGGTTAGGGATCGAATCGGTTTTAATTCCCTTTAATTTTGAGCCTAAACGTTTTTGCCGGAAGTTAGTCGGAGGGATTTACCCGGGGGCCCAGTTGAAACCCATATTCACGGTTCCTTCCCAAAATCGGTGGTCCTACCAGTTTAAACTATTGATCAAGAACATCCCCGAATAGTTTTGGTCGGTGATGAAATCTCTTTTGTCACAGTATCGGACTTTCCAGCCATTTCTTGGTCTTCTTGAATTTTCATTAAGAAGGCCCTTCTTTTCCAAAATTGACATTTGTTCCCCGGGATTTACCTCCGACACCATGACCCCAATGCCAGTTTGACCTTTTGACATTAAAATTCCCCTTAAAAATTTATAGTGGGATATCCTCGAGGGCTCCACTTTGTCGTCAGAGTGTGGGTGGCATACCGATCACTTGGTGATATTTAGTACCTGGTTTGGTACGCCACCCTGTCGACACTTGGAGACTGCGGTTTGTTTTAGAATGGATTTGGAGGGTACGCCCCTTGGAGAGGTTGCCCCATCAAGTGAAACTAGATGGAAAGGGTTAGGTGTCCCCTCGCTTGGACTCGCACAACCCCAGAACGTGCCTTCAATCAACCACCTCCACTCGGCCAGGTGTTACGTTCCAGTTCGTCCTCAACGGCCATGTCAAGTTTTGGTAGCGACTGCCCCGGTATTCTTGGCCCCTTGTTCCCACCCTGCTTAATCGGAATGTGGGACACAACAGATAGCATGGACCAATATAAAAAGATGTTCAACGGGTGAAGTTACACATTGGTGGGACTTAATAAGACTTACGCATGGCAATAAATTTTAACGCTTTATAACATTCATCACTTATGGTATATTTAAAGGCAACCGCATCAAGACAACGTTGGAAAGCCATTTACGCATGACTTTAAAATTGATTAAAAAATTGACATAATAGACAGGGTTCTTTCGGTTCTGTAATTTTAAGTATTTCTTATAAGACTTTAAACTACATCAAGTTCAAAATAAAAAACCTAAAAGTAATTTTTTTGATAATTTTAGTATTCGAAAAAAAGAATAACTTGAATGCCATGTAAAAAATTTTTGTCTTCGGCTGGAAAAGCATACTACTCGGAAATTATTGTTTTTCTGTGCTGTTTATTGTGCTGTCTCCCGATCAGGATTACCATACCCTTTTTATGAATAACCTCGGTAAAACAGTCCTGTTATATTCCTAATGAAGTGTTTTAATCAAGGGGAGTTAAATTTATTTTTCCAGATTGAGGTAAAAAAAATATAAGTGAGTTTAATTAGAAACAAAGGTCCACATTATTAATTTATTTTGTTTAATGGCTGATAATTTAAACATTTACAATCCAACAGCAAAACCGTTCAAAATACGGAAATAAATTAGAATCAAAACTTTAGCGACAATACTGAATGAATCCCGGTTGGGAAATACTTTCGCGCTATGCAATGTGAGTCTTCTTTTTATTGAAATTGGTTTGGGACCAATAACTTTTAGGCAAATGGGCTTTTCAAAAAAAACCCTTTTATCCGAAATCAATAGCTTTTCAAATAAAGATTACTTGCTATACTTGATGAAGAAATATATGATGTTAATATCAGCCCTTTGAAAAATAATCTCATTATCTCAACGGTTGGATATCGGGATAACCTATATGTAACGATTTATTGCAAGAAATTTTAAATATTATATTAACAAAACTTATAGAAAAATATATTAAAATTTTTAAAGTTTTTGGCAAATGGGAAAATGGTCAAAAACCCTTTCCGTCTAAAAAAAACTGGATAAACAAATTAGTTTCTTTTCTTCAAAAATGTCCATGGCGGGAATACTTCCATTAGGTGACCCCTTTTTTTCTTTTTACTTTAAAATAAACCATGGGGGGCTTTGCAAGGTCAAAAAAAATTTACTCAGCTGGTGTTTGGAAACCACGGAACCCAAAAACAATATAAAAAATTTTACTTAAAATTTATTGACCGAAACCTTAGGAAACAATTCTTAAAATTTTTCACTTTTCGGATGACTTTTTGATGTGAAACTAGAAGTAGTTCTAATATCTTATATTTACCGATATTTTCAATCACAATAGTGTTTTAGAAGTTCATATTCTTTCCAGTTGTTTAAGATTATTAGCTTTTTTTTGTTAAAGATATAAAGTGGAAATATTGCTTATTAAACTGAGATAAACAACGGTTTCGAATGTCTACAGTTAATCCCAAATTGTAATTATAAATTTAATCTAATGGATGATGGTTATATCATTTTGAATTTTCAACCCGTCTGCCGGTATAGAATCGTCTAACAATAATGATAGACGGTGTCTGCAAATGTAGGGCAAAATGATTGAAAAAACGTAGAAATCTATTAAAGTTTTATTTAAATATTTTTGAAATCCTTTTATTTCGTGTCTGGTGGATTTGAACTTTGGGGCTTTTTTAACGGCTGCTATTTAATTAAAATCAAGAAATGCGAGAATTTGGGAAATTGATAAATCTGATAAATTTTTGACTTTTATTACCTTTTAAGACACCGTTTTTCATTTATATTTAACGAAATGGTTTACCACCTGAAAATTTTGTCACCAGTTTAAAATTATTTTGCTACATTAAAAGACCATCTTTGTACTTTATGATTGATTGTATTAATCGAAATCTGTTTATGATTGATTGTGTTTTGGTTGAATTTTCTAAATATTTATATTTATCTTTATTGAATATATATCATGAAGTTATCATGGGATCGGTTTTGACTTCCATTGGAATTTGGGAAAAGGGAAAATGCACAAAACCATTTAAAGCAAACCACTTAAGTAAAAGAAGGAAAGGTAAACTCAAATGTTTACGGCCTTAAACGATATTATTACGGGTGGTAATGGAAAGGCGCTCGATTTTTTATTGTCGACGTCAAACTATTTAAAATCTTTAGCGATGAAAAAGTTATAATTTTCAAAATTATTTATTTTTTAAAAATCCAATATATATTCCTATACCAAAAAATGTGTCGATGTTTTAATTTTAAGGATTAGGAATTTTCATTTTATTTTCTTTTAAAATCCAGAGTTGTTCTTTTGCTCATGAAAGTATCAACTTAAGAAACAAGTCTATTCGATTTATATTAAGCCCGAATTCAATTCAATTAATACCATAAAATATAACTCCAAATCTTTATATTCTATCTTCTGTTACCTTTTCCGAGTTTTGTTAAGTCCCCAGGCAGCACGATTCTTAGATGTTTGCTCGTCAAGGTCGATTTCTTTAAGATCCTTTTGGTCGTCGTCAAGAGGTCGGTGGCCACCCGCTATTTCACCGTTGTCGGCATGTTTAAGGCCAATTTGACCATGTTACCATCAGGTCAACGACTGTAATACTTTCCCTTATATATTCGTTTCTTATTTGTCAAAATTGACACCCACTGCTCGCGCTTAGCGATCTTCCTGATATGAGCCGTTCAGGGTTTTTATGTCCAACACAACCATCGGCAAAGCCGCCTCTCTACTGTTTTTAATTTGCCTTTATCACCCTATTTTAAATGCTATTGCCTTGAGTTGTCCCATTTAAGCAACCCTTTTGGATCCCGGTCACATCCTTGTTTTTTTGAGATACTAAAATTTGGTGTTATTCCCATCCCCATTGTCTTGAAAAATACCCAAATTAGATAAGACAGAGTAAATTCACAGTTATTAAAACCAGTTTATACAATTTATACAATATACGTTGAAAAATTTTACAATATTATATTTTTTTCTAAATTGGTTAATTTTTTAAACTTAAAAACGAAGAAAAATCCAACATTTTAAGCAAAAGAAACGTAAAGATATAGCCATTACCGTGTTAAGCATAATGATTTTCCCTAAAACAAAAGCCCCAAACCTTAACCCCTTAAAAAAAGATTGAAAGTTGAAATTTTTTTTGTTATACCTGATTGAGTTTAAAAACTTTATATTTTTCTTTACCTTTATTAAAAATATCTTTTTATTTGATACGTTCAATATTTAATCTGAAATATTAGGAAAAATTTTGAAACAGTCAATTTTAGAGAAAAATATTTATAATTTTTTTAAGAAATAAGTATTAAAAATTATTTTAAAATTTTTTTCTGAAACTATTTTTACAAAAAAATCAAAATTGATTTAGGGCCCATTTAGATATTTTTTTAGAAAGTAGAAATAAAGAAAAAATTTTTTAAATCATATTGTAATTGATAGTTTGGTAATAGAATGAAAAAAGACCTTCAAAAAAGCTCGTGATGAAACCCCTAATAGACAAAATCTAAAAAAAAAAGTGTTATATTTATATACTAAAAATAACGCTCAATAAAATGTAAAAAAAAAACAAAATTGACGAATAAAAAAAGAAGCAAGGATATTAAATTTATAAACAAATCTTATACTTTGACAAATAACATGCTTTTAAACGTCCTAATTTTCAAACAAAATGCTTTTCGGTAAGAATTTGAGAAATTTTCATGGTTTTCCTACTAAAATCCATGTCATCCACGTTTGTTATAATGAATTTTTAATATTTCAACATATGACAAAAAAATAGTGAATCTTTAGGTCATGTAAAAATATCACATTATCTTTATTTTCCCCATTAAGAATTAATCAAGAATGCAAAATTTTGAACTTTTTATAAATTATATTCAAGGAAAAGGATGTGTGTTATCTAATTTGGTAAAAACCAGAGTGAAGATCAATGCAATTTTGTACCTTAAAGGTTGTACGTACTTTCTTTAAGCTATAATAATAAATAAGGACTGGGTCATAAGGTTTTTAAACTACTATCAATAGCCACCGCTCTCACAATTCACCGAAAATTTATAATTATAATTTAATTGCTGACATAGAGAATCCAATACGACAGTTTAAGATTATAATTACATCTCTATCCATAACATCTACAAGATCACCAAATTTTTTAGCTACTTTAAGACCACATATATTCCTGTAATCATTGTAGCCTCTTACTCCCAACTCTATTTCTATTTGAATGTCGCTGGCAATCAAGTCATAGGCTATTTGCAAATCACCAAAATAACTTTCTGAAATCTTTTCAATAAAATTTTATAAAAACAAAATATCTGCATATAAAAGCATTTAAAACTTTAAATAAGTATATTGATTTTGCTTCAGTTTTATAAATAATCTACATCAGAACCTTGTACATAATAGATTAATGCGACATTTTGATAAAAAGTATTAATCTGTTAAAAGTGATCGTTCGGTTCTAAAATACCTTGGCGTGAAAAATAATCGCTGCGAGATTAACCATCAACATAATTGTAGTTTTCATCATATTTCCTGTAACAACAGACATTTTGAATCAAAATTTATTTTTTTACTTAATATTAAACACATGGAAACGGTTACTTGATTATTCAATCGATGAGAGAGCGGAAAAAACGAATTGCAATATCATACTCAACAAACAGAAGTGGCAATGCATCTGAATCGTATATGCTTATTTGTTGCTTGTTACTTGATAACAATCCATAATTGAGCATGTTTTCCTGACCTTGAATAGTAAAAATATTATACATTAAAAAAGGCTAATATGAAAAAAAAATATTGCAAAGCCCAAAACTATTTAATAGTACTCATGTTACTTATGAACTTTTAGCAAATTAGATTTCTCACAAGTAATTCATTATGTATGGACTTTAAGTAGCCCGTAACAACATAAGCTCTTAAGTCTAAATGACTGACCTTTAGAATTGGGATAATGGCAAACTTTCTGTATAAATGATTAGAAATATCTGATAACACTGTAAAATAATAATTAAAACTAATGTTTAAGAAAATTTTTGTAAAATAAGTTATGTAGGTTTCAACATTTTCAGTAATAACTATCATCTTATATGTACTTCCAACGATGATTTATCATTGCATTAAGCCAGAAATGTTTTAAATTTAAAAGCCAAAATTCTCAAGACGACAGTTATTAACAGCGTAAATCTTAAAAAACTTTGGGGTTATTTCTAAACTGACGGTTCATGTAGCCTACTGCTGGTTTAGTAGTGACGATGAAGTAGAGCATTCATTAATTTTTAAGGTATACTATCTTTTTAGCGGTATCATATACCCCTTACAGTTCAACTACAAACGCTGAAAAAGTCATAAAATTTATAAAATGGCTAAATTTTACTTTTCTATAGTATAAAAGACTGCAGCTATAGCTTAACCTCGCAACTAGAATATGAAGTATTCAAGGATAAAAACGAAAAAGCTCGGTATAGTAACACTTTTGGTGTTATCATTTCGCTATCAAATAGGGCCAGCAGGTAAAATTAGTTCGAGTATAGTACTTTTAATATACCAGGTGTTATTATGCTGTTTTAAACCCGTCTTTAATTTTCTTGCACTTTTTTAAACTTAATACTTGGAATCAATCAAATACAGTAAAGTGGGGTGCCCTAAAACACTTATTCGAAGAAGATTAAGAGAGCAGCCTTTTAATCATCAGGAAGAATCGGTGAACTGGGAGGGTGAACCTTAAACTCACCCGTTACGCTTAACTACTTTAGTACATCCAAGTTATATTTCAAATTATAATTTCAAGTTATATAGGCTTCTTTTAAATGGCCTAAGAATTGCCTTAGAGAAATGGCAGCCTATATTTTTTAGGCGGTAAAGATTTCTTTTCGATTCACATGCTTTTAGATTTCGTGCACCGGATACATATTGGTATGCCACTTCGATTTACTACCTACGCATACCTACGCATTCAGGGCAAGTCAGTGCAAGTCCGACATGGCCCACGTCACGACAAAAACCTCCACACTCGTTCTTCTTGGCGCCTATAAGGAATCACAGGCAAGCTTTTTGAGCCTTCTGCAACCCTAACGACACGGACCAGCGGCCCCTGTCACCTCTTCTTAACGTTACTAGGCTTGCGCAGCATTTACCCCAAAACCCGTTACCAAGGTGCCATTTCAGACTGGGAATCCACACGCTTGCAAAGATAACATTGTTACATAACCTACCTATCTATCTTCCATGGCTTATTCTAAAACGGCATATGCAAAGCTGCAGATAACTTACTGAACCTATGCTAAGTATACACCTATTTATTTATTCATTCATCAATTTGTTGATGTTGTTTCCTAGTTGGTGAGGTAATTTGGGCCGATCACCTGATTTATGAAAAGTAAGATGATCCATGCGTCGGAAGTGGATGTAGTAAAGTTGGTCCACCCTCAAACCCCCTATGGAGAAGGCGGTGCATTAGAGAATGCCTATATCGAGCAGTGGACTAACACAGGCTGATGATAAATACCAAAAACATATTTCTTGTTAATTTTAATAGTTAATTGTCACAAAGACAGAAGACTCATCATCACAAGCAAAAATAAATAATACGAACAAAATGTATATAAAATGTACCTAGTATTTTAAATGCGCAAACTTGGATCAAATTTCTGTTAGCTTTTTTAGATTAAACTCTGAAAGTGTTCACAAACTGGCACAGGCTTTAATAAATCAAACGAGACGCACAAAACATTCTGACGTGGGTGAAACATTCGACCTCTGCTGTTTGACTAGCTAAGTCTGTATCGTTAATTGTACACGAATTCGTACTCTAACTAAAATACTTGGAGCGAAACTTTCCATGTTTCAGTGAAAGCAATAATAATTTTTGTTTAAAAGTGTTAGTTATCGAAAAAATGCAGTTTAAATGCATATTAACAAACAGTAAAATGTCATTAAATATTAAAAAATGTAGTAGCATTTTATCTGAAATAGTTTTATATTTATATCATTAAACAGTGGATTCTATTTTTTTACTTTGATATCTATATCTAATCATTATTATAAGCATATTCGGTAACATATTAAACATTAATTTAATTTCATAAGGTTAATTATTATAAACAGAATACGATGTAACTATAATTTAAAAAAGTATAAGAATTTTGGCAACCAGCTCTGTTATGGCACGTCTATGCTACCTTTTGGTTAATACCTTTTGCGTTGCTTTTGTAGATTTTTTTTTTTTTTTTTATATTCTTGAAGTTATGCTTCCAGACTCATGTCTATAGTAAGCTTCATCTAATACAGAGTTCGCGAGAAGCTCCGTCCTCATGAACTAGGTGGCCCACATTTTGCTAAAATGAAGGCCACACGTACAGAAGGTACGTGAGTTAGGCATTAGTTTATGTCTCCTAGGATCGTCGACGATCGGTTAACGGACCGGACGCCGACGGTCTGGCGACCTCTTAATCGATTGCTGGGGCGGTGAGAACCGACCTGGAACGCGGATGTATCTAGTATACGCGGTGTGTGTGTGCGCTGTGCTCGTAAGCGAGGGCGAACTACAGGTGAGTGTAGTAAGCTATCCCTACTTGTGTGGTGTGTAAAGTTGATGTCGGGACCCCGTTGGGTCCGGAGTCTCAGGTGACCCCTTCCTCGTCCGGGTCGAGGAAAGAACGTTTCGCGGTCTACGCTTTGACTGGAGACGCGTTTGGATCGGCCATACAGTTGCTGCTTTTACCAGCAGAGGGTTGCTGTGGTTGACTACTTTATCAATGTGTTTGCGAGTTATCTTTTAAAGTGCTCGCGGAGTGTCGGCAATTTGCAGTCGCTGTGTAAGTCTACATTTCGTTGGTACCACTGCGCCCCAGTGGCGCGGCGGATGAATTTGTTTTGAACTACTTGTAGTTGCTTTAGGAGTGTGGAGGATGCGTGAGCTAAAAGTTTGGCATGCTAGCATGATTGGTCGTATGCATACCTTGTACAATAAAAGTTTATATTTGAGCGACATTTTACTGTTAGAATTCGTTAGGTGATAGAGTCTAGTCCTGAATATGACTTTTGAACGACATGTTGCAGTTGAAGGTCACGCCTAGGTATTTGGCCTTCCTTTCCCATGGGATCGGTTGGCCGTAGAGTTTTAGTAGCCCTAGTGACTGGTGTCGGCCAGCGCGTGGCCTTATCCTGACGCCTGGGTTGTGGACCGGGAGTATCGTGTAATCACGACGTAATCTAGGCCGATAAAAGTCTATTGCTAAACTTTTATCGGGATTGACGTAGATTCTCCATTTACGAAACCTTTTGCCTAAACGATTGTTCGCGTTCTGGAGCTTTTTAAAGATATAGTTCGGTCTAAGCGACGAACAATGGAGGGCGGTGTCTTCGGCGAAAAGTGCCAGATTGACATCGTCGGGCTTTGGAATGTCGCTCGTGTAGAGCGCGAATAATAAAGGTGATAGGACCGATCCTGAGGACGCCCGCTTAGAGCGGACGGCTTCGTGGACAGGGTGCCTCGACTCGATATCGAGGCGATTTGACAGCGAGAGCTTGGATGATGTGAACCAGCCTGTCCGGCACTTTGAGAATGTACAGCTTGTAAATCAAACCGTTCTGCCAGACTTTGTCAAATGCCTTTGCGACATCGAAGAAGACTGGCCCTGATGATAGGGGTTTGGGTTGGTGAAGGCCATTCAGAATGAATTCCGTCAGGCGATAAATTTGGTCGGACACGAGTGCTTCGGACGAAAACCGAATTGCTCGTCTGGGATGAGGTTATTGGAGAAGGTGTGGTCTTTCAACCGGAAGAGAATTATGGTTCATATAGCTTGCCCGGCAATTGAGCAAGCTAATTGGACGATAACTCGTGTGGTAGGTTAGAGGGTTTGTTCGGCTTGGGAATACCGATGACGATGGCTTCTTTCCAGGCATCAGGAAAAGTACAAGTTGATAGAAAAATATTGAAAATGTTGACCAATACACAGACGATAGGGCCTAGCAATATAAAATATTATAGAGTTCTATTTGAGATAGCGTCTGGGCCAGGTGCCCACCGGGGTTTAAGACCCTTAATAATATCGCAAACCTCCTCCGGGGTCACTGTCTTTGAAATTATCGCCCTCTGGTGGTAGGCAGCCTAAGTTCGACTAGACGGTCCACCTCCGATAGGTGGGCCACGTCTAGCGTATCGGCTAAGCATTCGGCCTTTTCAGAAATCATCGAAAGCACAAGCCCCGGCTTTGATAATGGCGGCTATGGCGTCGCGGGATCCGACTTCATACGTCGGCCAACCGCCAATAGGCAGTGTGCGATGGCACTAAGTCTTCCGTCAGACCTAACCATGAGCCTTTGCGATGTAACTCTATCTATCTCTGACCTCTGGCTGAAGTTTCATAAGCGAAATCGGTTTGACTCGGACGGATAGCGATAAAAGCCCGCTTGAGTGTATTTTCTCTCTTATCAGGCATCGAATACTGAACGGCAAGCCAAAGTTGCGGTCACCCGAAACCCTTGACTGTCCTTTCAGAGTCGTCGATGGCTGATGAGATATGCGTTGTGATACTGTCGATGGCAGTATACGCTTTGTCTACACTATCAATAACCTCCGGTAGGTTAGAGCAACTTTGGAGGTCCATAGCCTTGAGTTTGCGTTCAAGACAATGCCAATTTGTTACGGTTTTGGTCGTAGGGACCGCACCATGCCTTGCCCAATTTGAATAAGACCGCAAGTGGTCAGAGTCTAACTCACAGAGTGCCTCTATCGATACGACATCGAGCGAGACGTCTATAAGTAACGGCAGTTCTATAGTCCTAGAGGCGCCTATGCCCGAGTCTGAGTATCTAGTTGGGGTCCCAGGAGCTATTATATTTATGTTGAGTGGCTCCTCGAGTTCCAAGCAATTTATTGCCATTTGTGTTTGGCGTAATGCATTCCAGTCGGATGTTTGCTATTTAAGTCGCCTGCGATAATGATTGATGGACCTAAGCCGAGAAGCAACTCTAGGTCGGATCTAAGTAACTTCTTAGATGGGAGCAGGTACAGGGAAACAAGTACAAGCGGCCTATGGCCGGTGAGTGCGATCTGACATGCCGTCCCCTCTAAGTTATTAACTAGGTGTTTCTTATGGTGCGATATGGAGTGACCTTTTGTAGTATATAAGTGTACCACCAGCGGTCCTGACAACCTATCGTTTCTAATAATGTTATAGCCACTGATTCTAGGATTGGCTATTGACGGTTTCAAAAAGGTCTCTTGCACTAGAAATATGTCTATACTATAATCCTGCAAGTATTTGACGATTTCGGATCGCTGCTTCTTAGGCCGTTCGCGTTAAAGTACGATACATGACTAGAGAGCGCGGTTTTACCCTACCTATGCTGTTAGCCATCTTATTCGGTTTACCTACTTACTTGTGTCTGTTTCGGTTTTACGGGTTTTGAATTTACTGAGCGCGTCTAAGATTTCGCCGTGAGCGAACAAGACTTGAGTTTCTCCATGGGGCCGGTTGCTAGATGCATTTTATAGTCCAAATCGATCAATTTGGACATACTAACTTCTTGAGCAATTCAAAGTATTTTGCGAATAACTGTCAGGGCGGCGGTCTAACGTAATTACCGGGCCCTTTGTGTGATGCGTTCAGCGAGACGGACTCAGGTAGAGACGCGGGTACAGGCGGCGCGGCGCAGGTGCGGATTTATTGCATGTAATTGTGGGCCCACCTGGTCGGTTCCCTTGCTGTTTATTGCCCCGGCGATCTGGGGATGGGCGGCTTCTTAATTAGAACGGGCTGTCCAGCACCAACTGCCGGCGCAGGTGCAGGAATAAAGCTTGGCTTTGTGGCCGCGAATTCACGGAACGCGCGGCAGATGCTTGCGTTTGTCTTTTGGGTGCTCTAACGCAACCCCTATAACTAGCCGGATGAACGTTTCGCAATTTCGCACGGGCAGGCTCGATAGAGTCCTTTGGTCGTGGGCACTCCGGAGTGCTGTGCGACCGGCGCACTTTACGCTAACGCGCGCGAGCTATAGCAGTTACGCGTAGGTGTGCCCGAAATGTTGCCAGTTATGACACCTGCACAACTAGTCCTGTCTTGCGGGAGTTTCGACCTGCAGGCCGAGTCAATTTACAAATTGATTTAATATTAAAAATGGATTTTCCCTCGGGGGAAAGATCTAACTCGACCATAAGAAGGTCCATTTCAAATTTAAACCTAGGATGGTGCATACGGCGCACCCTATGGACGGGGTAACCCTGTTTTTTGAGGTCCGGGTTGACCTCGTCTAAATCGAGTTCTTTGGGAACTCCCCTAACAACCACTCTAGGAGGCGGTCCTCCGGCAACGCGAAGGTATGAAAGGCGATTTTGTTTTCGCGAAGGTGTTTAGTAAGGTCGCGAAAATCGTCGAGGTCTCCAACGTTGACCCGGATGCTCATGCGTGTATTAGCCGACCTAAATTTGGTGATTTTGGCTTTCGATAGCCGTAAGAACACGGCTCCAGTGCCCTTGTCGGAATCACGACTGGGGTGGAACCTGAGTCTTAGCGTTCGTAGCCATGAAAACCTCGGAGGTGTCGGGGTGGCTTGCGGCTCGGCCGCTGGCTTTTCGCCGGTGTCGCGGTAGGGGACAGCGCGGTGAATTTACGCGACTCGCGGGTCTCTCTCTACTGCAGGGCGTTTCTTGCCCTTCTTACGAGAACGGACGGTGTAGAAACCGTCCGAGTCCCTATCGGCCTCGTTTTCAGCGTCCATAGCGGCGCCTGCAGGGAGCGGTCGCAGGTTCGACTTCCATTCCGCGGGCTTTGGTTCGTCTTCAGCGTCTGACTGCGCTGGCGGTAGTCACGGGCAGGCGTTACAACCGGCTACGGTCCGGGTAGGTGTCGCTGAGGGCGACGACGTGTCAACTTTCTCGGTCTGGCTGGCGAACCGGCGTACGCGGCTTTGCCGTCGAATAAGCGTCGACGAAAACCGGCATGGAGTCTTGCCCAACCATCGGGATCGTTCTCGCGGAAGTACGCGTCGATGTGCGCGTATGAAGCGCGTAACAACTGCGAAGCGCGCTAACTAACTGCAAGCGCGTATGCGATATTGTCGGAGTCATGCGGAAGCGCACGAGAGGTCCGTACCGCGCGGAAGCTCGGAACGGACTGGCTTTGAGAAGAGTAGAACCTTGTTGGTTAAAATTTTCCCGGCGGCTAAACATATTTCCCAAAAGCCGTCAATTTTTTATATATAGTTCGGTTAAATTTACGTATTTGGGAAATTATAAAAATTCGAACTTTAAGTTTTTCAAAAAGTTTTATTTGGAAATAATTTTTTTAAATTTCGGTATCTAAACTGAATCGTACAAAACTACATTTTTAAATCGCACTAACTTGGCACAAAAGGTGGCCAAACGAAAGCTACCTTGAATAAGTTTTGCCCTAGAATCTAGAATATTTTGCACAACTTTTTAGTTCTTCTTTTTTCTCTCTTTATTTCATTATAAAAACTCCATTGTAAATAGAGGTGAAGGATCTTAATTGTACTCATGATTAATGAAATACGTAACACACACAAACTATAATATAACAGTTTTAAGAATTGTTTATTATGAAAAATTACTTAAGAACAATGCCATATTTAAATATTTTTCAAAGTCCTCTGGATGTTTTGATTCAAAGCAGAACCAAAAAAATAATAAGTTCCTGAAAAGATTTTTTGATGAAAAAAAAAAAAATAGCAAAATTTAATCACATCATTTAACATAAAACAAAAAAATATTTTCGTTAAAAGAAAACCAATTACTAAAAAATCATATCAAAATTTGGATCACAACGTTTTACCTAAAATTAAAAGAAAAATAAACAAATCTCAAAATTTTGGCTTACCTTTTTTTTAAATTTTTGTTTGAATTTTACCAAAAAATTAAATTAAATTTCTTTGAACTTTGGAACATAGGGTTTATATTGATGTTTAACAAGTATTACAATTTCAAACTGATAAAAAGGCACCGTAAAAACTGGTAAACGTTGGTCTTGGGGGTAAGCAAAAGTTCCTTCCTTTGTAAACCCATATAACGCGGGTCAAAGCTTTGGTTGTCCTGATTCGAACACCAAGAAATTATACTTCCTTTTAATGTATTATTTTATAGACCTCTGCTTTCTATTATGTTTTTGTCAAGTTTTCAGTTTTTATATTTGCCGATTTTCAGGTTCAAAAGATGTCATCTTATCAACCTTCGTTGTCCACTGGGACGGCCTCCCCAATACACCCTTTCCATTTTTTGGGATTTTGGACCTTTCCACCACGGTGGTCCAATGCAGTTGCTATGGACCTGGATGGTTAAAGCACATGCCCCTGCCCTTTCGAGGCAGTTAATGGTCAGTATAGTTGCCTTCCATGGTCATCAAAAGTTTTAAATATCATTTCAAGATTGTCTACTTGTAGAAGAAAATTAAAATTACAGCTTTCAGATGACAAAAATGTGTTTTTTACAACTTTTTAAAATTATCGGTTCTTTTACGTACCATTTAGGATAATGCAGAAAAAACTTCAACTTCAAGAAACTCATTTTGTAAATGTGGATAAGTCAAAAAGGTTGTATTGTTTTGATATTTTTATAATCTTTTTCAGAAAAAGATGCTTACACATAAACATCTTATTAGTCTAGCATTCCTATTTTTTTTAAAAACACGAACAAATCAAACGGTCTGTTTAGAGAAAAACTTTTATTGATCTATTAAAGAATAAAGAAACTTAATTTGAATTTTATCGCACTCCGAGGTTATCAAGAAGCATTTTCTCTTTACAACTTTGTTAGTGAAAAGAAAAAAAGGAAACTTTTACTCTAATCTCTTTTTTTGTTTGTTATTTGTTCAATTGGAAAAATATAAAAGGTTGAAATCTTTAAATTGACAGCTTGGTAAACAAAACGCATTTATAAATAATACTATTTTTTGTTGGAAGTTCTGCGGAACAAAATTCTTCAAGTTTTGTTTTAAATTTTCTTATGATTTAATATCGATTTTCATTTACAAAAATGAGACATTTTATTTCATTGTGACAAATAAAATATTATCACTTATTACAATTACGGTGGTAATTGATTTTTTTATAATTTTATTAAATTAAATTACTAAACAGGCAATGAATTATTTCATTTTCAATTGCCAAAACTTTAATAAAATAATCCGGCGGAAAAATAAAAAAATGACAATTACCTTTTTCTCAGATGAACTATATCGAATATGTGTTTAAAAGCAAGTTTACAAATAAATGGTTTTAGTGTTAAGGGTTTAATCAACAACAATAAAAGCTTGGAATGGTACAGCCCACATGTTATTTGGGTTTAAAGGTAAAGGTAAATAATGTGGTGGTGGGACAGAACCAAAACGAATGCAGTTGGTTTTTACTTTAACAATAGTGCAGTCTAGTGGTCCAAAATTATTCTAAATGAGTTCTATTGAAAGATACCTTTCGGATGGAAAAGTGAGACTTTCTTGTGATGAGTTCTTGAAGAAATTTTTTAAAAAGCATAATAAAACCAAAATATGAGTGTTTTAAATATTTATTCTAAACTAACATTAAATGATTTACCAAATAGTTGTTGTGTTACCCGTATTAGATGTATGTTTTACTAAGATTAAAATTTTAAAAAATTAATAAACAATATTAAATAAAAACACCCCTTTTGTTTATATTTATGTTCTCCCAGACTAGTTTGGGTTCTATTAAATTTATTCTCATACTAAATTAAAATGTAGTTATCAATCTTTTCTTTTTTACCATCTAATAAATATTTGCACAAAACAACCACAACATAACACTTCACGGTAAAATATTACATTCAGACATATGCTAAATAAATAGAGAACAGTCAAAAATTTTTACAAAACATTAAAGTTTTAAAAACGGGATTTAAAATTTTATCTCCGTTGGCTTTTATAAATGGGGCCCGGCACCTTATGAGGCAGAGTTGTTGACAAGAAGCTAGGTAACGCGCCCCAGGCCATGCTGGGCCCCATTGGGAGCTCCCGCCTTTGCCTGTTGATCGGACCGTCTTTATACGTCTAGTATTCTCAACCCGGGCACCAAATCGCAACATAATATCCCTTTCAAAAACCTACTATACCAATAACAAAAACTTATTGAAGGGAAACCTATCACCGAAGCGCCTTGGGCTCCACCGGCTCGTTACGGTGGGCCAATGGACCATAAATATCGTTCCCTGAACCGTGGAAAACGTGGGAATGTTGTTTAAGCACTACTCAGGGACGAAATCTGTTGTCCTCTTTTATTCGCAAAGTTCATCGTCGCCTTCCAACTAAAAAAACCGAAAGTCAGGGCGTAACATCGCACATCCTCGATACCACTTTGGCAACCACCAGCGTAAAGCCAAAGCTTTGCGCTGGTTTTAATTACAATCACAACAAGGGATTTTGTCTCCAAACATAGATAAACCAAGTCTTCCCTAATGCAATTTCGTCCGGTATTAATTGGGGCTGCCGTTCTTTTCAAACGAACGTAATGGGAAAAGAACGTGGTGGACGTTCAAGAATTTCTAAACAACCACGATTGCAGGGATTCAAACCAGCCGGACAAACGAAGAAACCGTTTTCCAGTCTCCCACGAATACCCAATACTTTAAGACGGGGGTAACCCGGAAGCAAAGTTGATCAGCCCAATATTTGTTTCTTTAACCAACTTAATTTTTCTTAAAAAAATATTAACGTGCCACCCTCAAAATATCTAATCGGGGAAACCGTAGGCAATAAGTTCCACAAGTTAAAGGGTTTAAAACATTCTTCTCAATTTTTTTGCATTTTCCCAATATTTAAACCATAAACGGAGGGATGGTAACCCTCAAAGTTATCATATTGAGTAATTTAAATATTTTAGTTTTGGCCAAAATGGTAATGTCTAACAATCCTCTATTTGGTTTGGTTAAACCAAAGATTCCATAACGTTGTTCTTACGAAGTCTTATCAGTCAACTTTTGATGTTATTTAAATAGTTCAATCTTGTAAAATCGGTGTTTACTGCCTAATATTTTTTATGGCTGTTCCAGCCGGTTGGTGTCTCCTTATTTGGTTCTGTCAAACATTGTTTTATTTTTCGGAGGAAAGGATTAAATGATAATCTAACTTTTAATATTGACCATGACACTTCTTTTTTGAAGTCTAGAATTTCATTATGGGAGATCAACAACGATACAAAGAAATATTTTTTTCAATGATTTTAATGGTGGATGTTTGAATAATTATTACTCAAAAAATTGTTTCAGAATGTGCAATCGGTTCTATCTAAAATTTTCGGAAGCCATTTGAAAGATTCCGCCCAAATCTAATTTTTAAGTCTATTAAACCTTCAAAAGGTCTTCTCCGGGATTTTTTCATTGTTAGATAAATCTAACAATTGTTCAATGGGTTTGGAAGCCCACTGACCCCTTCGATTTCTTTTGAATAAAAGTTGTCAACTTGGTGAGGGAAGTCTATTTCATTAACATTTTTCAAAGCTTTTGTGCAAATTAAATTCCAAATATTGCAACGTCTAATGAGTTCTGATGGGAAAAGGTTTTTTTTTAGATGAATAATTTCCCTTACCTTGGATGTATTTTTTGAAGGCGAAGGAACAAATTCAGTTGATTTTCAAAGTTCGATTATTTCAAACTCAACCCGTATTAAAAACTCACCCAAATGCATTAATTGATTGCCTTTTAGAATAAAAATTAAATAAATGACGTTTATGAAAGTCGGGTTTGATGTTACTATTTGTTGTTTAATTTCCTTAGATTTTTTAAAGGCTTTTTTTGATATTTCTTGCAAAGAATTCGTTTAATATTGCTCAAACCTGGATTTTTAAAATAAATTCCTGGTAAAGTTTTTAGTCTGCGTGATCTAAATCAATGATTTTTCGATTCTCCTCGAAAACGTTTTGGGATAACCAATATGTGGTTTTTGACTCATGTTTGGCAACAAAACCGGAATCGTTTGGAAAAGCGTCGAAATTCTGTTTGATTATCCGAAATCCAAATCCGGTTGACAAATTTCAACTTCCCGTGAAAGCCTAAAATTTATTTTGATTTGGCGAGATATCCAACGGCTTTTTAGGTTAAACAATCGACGGATTTAATTGAAGATTTAGATAAATAGAGATGACATATGATTTAAAATGAAAACGCCTTAGAGCCTAATCATATTACAAACAAAATTCTGATGTGTCATCTTAAAATGTATATATAATAAATAAATTTATTTTTTATATTATATTAAAATAAATTTTTTTTTGACAATATGAAACAAAAAAATTGTATGTTAAAATTTTAATTATAGAATTTAAATATAATTAAAAATATTTATTTATATGAATTTACAAAGTTTTTTGGAAATACTTTTCGTAGTTTTGTATTAAATATAAGAATAAATCCTTTTTAATCATTAACTTTTTATAAACACACTCAAAATAGGACGTGGGAAAAGTCAAGGAAAAAAAAAAAAATACTTTGAGTTTCAAATAAAATTTAAAAACTCAATTAATCTCTAAGTTAACTGTTCTTTTATTAATCCTTGTGTCAGTTTTTGTCTTAACGTAGTTTTCAATGAAATAAAAAATTGATATATAACGAAGACATAAATTATTCAGAACAATCCTAACATAGTTATCTAATAAAAGGTCAAAAGTACCACGTTCTTGGGATTCCGCCACGTCCAAAAGCCAATTTTTGAGCTGACGAGGTCCCCGAACAACGACAAGGCTGGGGGTCAATGCTAGGGGACCAACACTCATTTTTTGTTGAAAATTAGCCCCTATTTCCAATACGGTATTTAAGTTTTAATGTTTAGCGTTGTTTGTTTTTATCATTTTATTTGTTTTTATGAAACATTTGCAGTTGATGTGTGTTAGATTTTTTCCAAAATTATTACAAACAAAGATTTCGTCGGCGAGGGATAATTTCATGCAAATGGAAATCCTAATAAAGCCAAGAGATCAACTTTTTAGATCTAGCCCCGGCCAGATCAAGGACTTTAAACTCTCAAACTCAAGCCCCACCCTCCACTGTGTATCATATTTATTTAAATCTATCTCCTCCAGGACTTTTTTATGAACGAACTTGGTATTTCCGCTGGAAAATTTTTAAAACAACTGTCAATACATAATACAAAAAAAAATATTTCCATCACAAACCAAAAAAAAAATTTACAATATTTTTTAACAAAGTTCTTAAGAAAATATATAATTTTGAAATATTTAAAAACAACCCAAACGGGAACTTAACTTAACCCTTTATTTTGGCCAAATAAGATCAGCATAATCAAATATCATTTTCCAGTTTTTAGATAATTTGTCTGCAATTTTCTGACTAATTTATAATCCCCCTTAATTGTATTACAAAAAAATGTTATCATAAAAAAAAAACTTCACCCCATTTCGACATACCACCAAGACTTGTATTTTTTTCCGAAAGAACTTTTTAATGACTGGGCCGTTAAAAAGGATGATGGACGGAATTCAAATACATTTTAATATTCGATAAAAAAAAACAAATGTATTTTCGGTAAAAAATGTTTTTTAAATTATAATACGCTTTGACTCATGATAAGGTCTTTGTCAAGAAAATCAAGGTTAGATTTGAATCGCCGTCACTTTAGTGTCGTATTACAGAATGTTCTTCAATTCCAAAACACGAAATAGTATTTGCCCTTTATTTCTGTAACCCTCTGACGGGATAAAGGGAGGGTAAAAAGTATTGTCTTATATTTCTTGTGTATTATCTCCCAAATTTTTGAAAAGACATTTGTAATATTATTTTATAGGAATAAACAAATAACTCAAAAAGGACTAACATTATTTTTAATTTATAACACTTTTAAAGTTATTGTTTGTTTTAGGTCTGTCTAATTGCCTATGATAATGAATATTTTTGTTTTTTGGTTCTTCAAAATTTTAGAACTCATCCAATTAAACCCTCTTCAAACCCTAATCTGTTGGCTTAGGTTATCTCCAACCAAGGTAGATTATAAATTCCAATGGAATTACGGTTCTTTATCTCCGAAAATTGTCTCTAGCGACCTTTGTTATATTCTCCTGACGCCGGCGAGCAGACGATCCGGCAACCGCACTTTAAACTGATGAGAATATGAGAGAAATCCAGCTGGATTTCTCTCGCAATAGTTAAGGAGCTCCTTGAGAGGTAAACCGTACGACGAGAGTATCTGAAACGAAACGTAATTCACGTAAACGATAAAATAATTTAGAATACATATGTTTTAATCTACCATAATGAACATTCAATTAAACTTTTTCTTAAATAAAGGAGACAAACTTTTAAAAGATCCAATAGCCACTAAAAATCAACTGATAATTACTACGTCATTAGTATATTATCGTAGTCGAATCGTTAATGATAAATAACTTGTGTTTAAGAAGAAAAACGACTACACAATATTGATATTGTGTAGTCGTTTAACTTAATCGATAATTGTATTTAACTAAGACAGCGGTCATAAAAATGAGTTAAAGCACAAAAAGAAATCAAACGTGATTTCAAACTTGTAAAAACTCTGAACTTAAATACTTTCACAGTTTTAAGACTAACACAAAGTGCCTAGAGGGACTGAATTTCGAAGAAGATTCGACATCTTTGCGTCTTAACGACAACGAAAATGTCTTTACATAACATTATCTAATATAGTCCTTTCAAGTGTCGTTGTAATCAAAATTTCTTAACTTCAGTCTTAAGAAGTTGACCCATTGTCTGATCTGAGCACTTTGAAATGTAAAAATTTTTAGAGGTTCAATTTTGATGGTTACGGCTTAAAGACTGAATATACTTTGAAACATTTATCGCTGTAATTTCCAAATTAGTTTGTATGAGCAAAAGTATCGTGTTTAAGTAAGCTATACTAAAGACGATCAGTGAGTCAAATGGTTGACTTAATCACTGAGCTGTAGAAATTGAGCGTCAAAACAAATGCAGATAGACATTACTAAAGTCTTATGTCCATCAACTCACATGGGTGATAAAGTGTCCTTCAAACAAAATCACAGTAGTTCTGGCACTCAATTGATTTAAGATAAAAAGGGTAATTTGCATAATTATTAGCTTTATTCAATTACTGTTCTCTCAAGGGTTAATAAATGCTTCGTCCGCATCATTGTTTGCAACAAATTGCTATAGTTTTGTACGGATGAAGTGTTATTTTGCACTCGTAAACACACTTTACATATCATTAAAATTATATGAATATCGTGCCACTATAACCTCTTGTAAAAGTGCTGTATAACGTTTAAATATATAGATGTAGAAACAGACACACCAAAATGTACTTAGGCAATATGTTTATATATTTTGTCAAACAATTGATTATTTACAACTAAGCATACTTTGGAACTAACTTCAATATTATTAATACGGCTAAAAGTAGACGAAATAAAAATAAACTTCAAACAGACACTTAAATTAAAAAGCAACGTGTAACGTAAATTGGAATTGAAGGGATGTTCAGGTTTGTATATCAAAGCGCAAAATAATACAAATTAGGTCATGACGTCCATTTCATGTATGTAACATTTTAAAACGAGGCAATATTTTTCTGCTTCTCAATGCGATTTATTAGATCGTGTATCACTAGCGGGCTGTGTAAATAGAAAATGGATGTGCAGTCAATTAATACGTTGTTGTGAAGTCTAAATAGAACGTTGAGTCGATATTTTACAGTATCAATGCCCGTAAATATAACGAAGTAAGATTTGATATGAGTTGTAGTATTGGCCCTTGCTTTACAAACCATTTCTGTTGGTTCATTAAAAGTAATGAATCACCCAAGTAATTGTCTGAAAATTTCTATGTAGGTGTAAAAGATCTGTTGATCTAAATGGATCGTCCTATTCATGCGCCGGAACGCAAGAATATAGACGATATCAGTTATCAACTTTGTCTGCCATTGCCTTCAAAATTACAGTCTATAAATAATTAATTGTTAAAGACTGATGATGTATTTATGCCATTTAATCCAATTGCTTGAATATAGATAGTGTCGACGGTCAGTGGATTAAGTTCCTTTGAAATCAAGTATTTGAGTTCTTAGCTAAATGTTGCACAGTTCTGCTTTGTGGCTAGTTAAAATGTGAAATGGACTTAGACGACCTATACATCTTCAACTTATTCTCATAAGTAATCTTATTTTGACTCGGGATACTATTTATCTGCTCAGAAAAATTAAGCACAAAATAGCTACATTGTTGGCATATAACATTAATAGTGACAATGCAGTTTTAATAGATTTTCTGGCACAATGCTTTTTTTAGTAATGTAAAGTTATCAACAGAGTACACAATATCTAATTGTATAAATATTTTTTAACAAAATATAAATTGGTTCTCTGGCAAAGTACTAGATATATAATTATTAATAGAAAAAGATAATATAGATGTTTTGTGCTTTACTGAGACATGGCTTAAAAATGTGTCATTTAGCTTAAAAACTATTCAGTTGCTAGTATATTCAACCGAGTGACTGCTATTGAGGTGGATGCCTTATATTACACAAAATTGTTTTAAATTTAAAGAAAGGAAGGACATCAGCATACTCAGTTGAACGACAATGTGAGATTGCTTGTGCAGAAATTGAACAGTATATATTTTTATGTGTGTATAGACCTCCCTCTGGTGATGTTGGAGATTTTTATAATATTATGGAGGATGCTCTAAGAAAATTATTAATTCAAAGAAGCATATTGATTTGCATGTGGAGACTTTAATATAGATATTCTAACTGATTCACCGCAAACATTGCAGTTTTTAACTCTATTTAAAAGCTTCAATCTTCAATGTATGTTAATGAACCAACTAGATTAACACCATCTTGTGCCTCTTGTACTGATAATGTGTTTGTAAATTGTAAAGTTATAGATCAGGGCTGTCTTAAGCGGTATTTGTTCAGATCATAACATGCCTAAAAATACAGATCCTTTAAGTACTCCTATAAGTAACTTTCCCTATCTTGCTATAGACCTATTACCAGGACAGAATTAAACAAATTAAGTATAATGTAAAAGCTAAGCTTCCAAACCTAAAATTGACTTTGGATCCTGATAAAGACTTTGGAGCATTTTCTTATATTATTTCTAGTAAATGCAATGCTGTTTATGCTAAGAAAGTTATTAAAAGTAAAATAAAAACTAAATTTCAGTGACTGGGCTACTATGGGAATTAGGCAGTAGCAGGGACTATTTATATTTATTGCACGATCAAAAATCATTACCATCTAATGTAAAATTCCCATAACTATGTGAGAACGTGACTCAAAAATATTTAAAAAGTTTGTTTGATGGCTAAGGCATGTATTTAAATCATAAAATAAAGCCATCCTCTAATAAAATCAAGACTACCTGGCAAGTTGTAAATACGGAAACAGGAAGAAACACAAAAAACAGAGGAATGACCTAGAACTAAATGTAGCCTCAGCCTTTAAGCTAACAGTTTTAAGCTAAAGGCTGAGGAGTAATAGTTCAAAATTACTTACAAACATAAGCTCATGAAACTACAAAACACTTAAATTCTAGTTCTGATTCAGCCTTATCACACCTAAAACTATTGGATAGACAATGTTTTCCTGGTTTAAATTTTTGTAATATTAGCCCTATAGCTATAGTGAAGGCGTTTAATAAAATAAATAAAAGGAAAACAAGAAGACTTATAGGGTTTATCAACATGGGCATTAAATTTAATAATTCAAGATATATCCCCCATATTGGCCATAATATATAATGCATCTATAAGTACCTGTGATTCCCACAGTTAATGAAATTCAGTAAAATAGTACCAGTCTTTAAATCTGGCTTTACAGAGGTAGATCAACAGTAAATGCTGGTATAAAGTTGGTCTCTCATGTTCTACAGGCATGGGAGGATCGCTGCGATTCTATTGGAATCTTCTGTGATCTTTCAAGGCCTTTTGACTGTGTGACCATGACATATTAATCAATAAGCTAAAGTATTTAACGGTGTGCATAGGGGTTGGTCTTGATTTTCTATCTTCTTACCTACGCAATAGAAAACAATATGTAAACGTAAATGACACTCTGTCATCTGACTCCCTTGTGCGGATGGGTGTTCCCCAAGGATCAATTTTGCTTGCCTCTGGTAGTGAAGAGGCTGTCCGAAGTTGTCCTTTTTGCGATGACACTTCTCACTGCTAGGGTAAAAAGAAAGCCATAACGTTGAGATACCAAATAGGGCAATTGATATTGTATCAAACTAGTTTGCGTCAATAACTTAGTACTAAACGCAAACAAAACTAAATGCATAGTCTTACTCTTTGTAAGTTGCTTGATTTTCAAAATGTTAAAATTGCCAATGAAATCATTCCTTACGTAAGCTCTACAATTTCTTGGATTTTCTATTGATTCCAAGATGCAGTGGGAGCTCATATTGACAACTCTCTGAAGCTAAGTACAGCAATCTTGCCATACGCAAGATTGGCAGCTAACTGACGAAGGCAACTGCAAAACTAGTTTATTACGCGTCTTTCACAGCCTTATGTCCTATGGATTTATTGGGATCTGCAGCCGGTTTTGAACACAATATTTATACTACAAAAACAGGCTGTTAGGAATCTAATCTGGGTTCACGGAATCTTTACGTAATGTTTAATAAAACTGAAATTTTTATTACGCATACATATTCGAAAATATTATGTCACGCGTTAAAATATTCATATGTTTGCTAAAAAGATATTAGGCCGCGCAGGGTCGAAATTGACCTATCCAGATTTAGGCTACCCGAAAAAATCTTTCATGTATAAGATAAGAATGTATAATAAATTAAATCCTGCAAACGCAACTGAATGATTCGAGCTTTCTAAATTTGTCAAAACAACGCTTATAGAAAACCTAATTCTGTTATAAATTATTTAGGACCAATATGTGTGAAATAGTTTATTCTGCGCTTCAAATCCCTGGTAACTTAAAAAAAATTATTGGTAAATTTTGTAAATACTAATATTTAAAAAAGGCCAGAGTTTCTTGCTGGTTCTTCTCTAGACGGGTCTAGTTTGTGGACCAGTGGTAAATGGATAATTTGACGTTCATAAGTGATCTGTAGAGCCTAAATTGAATAAATGATTTTGACTTTGAACAGGTTTGTATCTATTTATATTTATGATAAAGGTCTCACCGCATTAGTAACGATTACTGACCGCCCATCGCTGGTTAAAGGAAATATTGGAACTCGATATCGACACGGGTGACAAATCATCGTTCAGCTCCGAGCTGGGGACCCCAATTCTCTGCTCATTATCCGGGTCACCATAAACAGCATCAACCTCCACATCTTGCCTGGATGAGTATAGATGTATTTTAATTAATATTTTCTAAGGTCTCACTCAAACTAAACATAATTACACTCCGTTGTTAGTTATGATGAAAGGATGAATAAAGAATGAGAATATTCATCACGAATGTATCGCAAGTAATTAAACTGGATTTTAATTGACAGTTATAAATAACATTTAAAATAATTTTAACATATTTATTTATTAATGTTTCTATCGTAATAAAACTTATTCAAATTTTTAAAATACATTTATTAAAAGTGACCTCAATAAATTTTCTAGTATGTCTTCGCAAATGTGTAAAAACTAAAGAATATAGCAAAGAACCATCAATAAAAATTAAGCTTTAGTGAAGGCTGCGTAAGAACATTCTAAAATAGTGTATAATTTTACTTCGAAACATTACCATTGCATTCCACTTATATAACATTAAAGAAACTGAAATATTAAAATTGTCCGCTCTGACATTAAATTACTTATGAGAAAAATTGCATTTTATATATCTGTAACAGGCGCTAGAATAATGGGTGACATTCATATGGGACTATGCGTTATAACAATATTAAAATAAGATCGGTGAATTACTTAATGAACTTCATCACTTTCACTACTTTTATTTAAATTATTTTTCATTTCACTTTCATTATCACACAGACGTAACCGACTATAGCATATTGAGTACTGACAACTGGCCATATCGAAAAAATAACAATAATTAAAATTAGGCTGAAGCGTGTGGTATCACGTCTAAATTGACAATATTTTTAGAATGTCTAATCGTTTTAACATACAATAATTTAAATGTTCATGTATGTCCAAAATGTTTTTCTATTTTAGCATAAAATACGACTCATCTATAACAATATCTAGAACAAATAAATAGAATTAAAGCAAAGAGTGTCTATTTGTAACACATTAAAGTAAAAGTTTATTCAAATATTACTTTATGGTATATCTTTAACTGATTACATTTAGAAACGACTTTTTTAATTTTTTTGTCTGTCTGTTTGTTCTGGTTAATCTCTAGAGAACAGGCTTTACGATTTTTCCGGGATTTTCACTGAAGATGACTGATACGTCTAGGAGTAACTGCCATCTTTTTTAGTTCCATGAAAAATTCGCCAACACCTGGTGAAATGTTGCGTGATTTATTGCTGTCAGAATTTAAAATAAAATCTTAGCTGTATGCATTTGATAATGCTACTTTAAGTTTACAATTCATGTAAATTAAAAGTGGTATTAATTTTTTATTATTTTATTTGCCTTCACGCAGTGATACTTATAAGCAATAATGTTAGAAATGATTGGTACTATATCGAATTTGTTTCTGCTTAAACTAGACGTTACATTACTGCATTTTATTTGGACAGACCTCCATTATTTACTTATAAAACTTCTGCTCGACCCTGTTGCTTTGTTAAACAGCAGTATTGAACCCACGGTTTCCATCCTAACTGTCTATATCTAGTAAGCTAATGAAGCAACTTACTGTATGCGGTATGAAGCAACACAAAAATAATTGCTTTACCTTACATCGACGCTCGATCGATAAAGCTTCGCTAAACTATAATATAAAAGCATTGAAAATCTTAGCCTTACGTTGGTAGTCAGTCGATGAACGTGTTTCGTTGCTCATGGTCTCATCGAAGAAGAAATTTAATTAAAATCTTTTTGGATAGCCATTTTAGAGGCTTAAGTTTTTCAGATACACAGATTTAACTTTTCTAAAATGTTTACAATTAATTAGCTAAAATTACTTTTTATTTTAAATACTGAAAAGGATTCTTTTATAATATCATTCCGCTTGTAATGGGCCTTTTCGGGGTTTGAAATATAAATCTCATGATACGGTTCCATAACGTTTAAAACTCGGACTCCAACATCGAAAGGTGGCCTCTTGAATTTAATTACCGTGAATAAAATATAAGTCATAATATTTTTATAGCTAAAACTCCTTGGCCTATATAAAGGAGGTTTAAAGTATTTAGGGAATGTATCCGTAATTAATTTCCTATGAAGAACATCCATTTCTATAACAAAATATCAAAACTTTACATCAAGTGAACAGGAATTTTGTAGCCTAATTTTTCTCAAGTTCTACTTCATTAAAAGTTTTAATTTTGGATTTTATATTATATTTTAAATAACATTAACATTACAAAACATCGATCATCTAATAAAATTTAAAGTTTAAACCTAGAGTTAAAAAACACTATACTAACTTATAATATTTATATTAACGCTTAAGATTGGATATCGAATTTCAATTTCTGTGTACTTCTTCAATATTTAGTCAAAATTTTGTACACTGTGGTTTGGTGTAAAATTCTTCTGCCCTTCTTTTTGAACTCATGACCTCTCATTCATAAAACAGCAACTATAAGCGAACATACCACTAAACCGTGGAGGCAGGTTAACAAGTTTATTTAGTTTCTTGCAAAGCTTCTGAAGAAAATATAAAAACTACTTTAACAAAATAAATATCATATACGAAATAGAGTATTTAAGCTAAATATGCTTTATTCAACAATGTTTAACCATTTTATTTTCTAGTATCTCTAAAACCCTTTCAACATTTTCATGCAAGACAAATTGAATAATGTTCTCTATTCACGTCAGCATTATTTACTGAATTTTATCGTGGAGATTGGTTGAAATACGAAAAATATTTTCATAATTCAATAAAAGTAAGGAATTGCACTGGCCAATTTTTTGCTTCAATAAACAACCATGGTATTACAAGTCTCTGTTTGTCAGAAATATACATAATTAAACGTCATTTTCAGCTCAATTCCTGAATTCATAAACAAACGAGGTCTGGATTCGCTTTATATTCTTTCTTACTGTCCAATTACCTTGGAATTATTGTGACGGAAAATTTATATTGATAATTGATTTATAACTAATCGAACCCACTTGGCGAAGTGGTTAGTGACCTGCGCCAAAAGGAGTGAGTTCAATTCCCCCACGGGTGGAAATAATGTGAAAAATATAGATATTTTCTTATGTCTCAGTTTGTTAATCTGTGTAATATGTATTTATATCACAAAACAAAAGTATGTTTAATATGCTCAAGTTTCGTCAGCCAATTTGATTGTACCAACTAGCTCGAGTGACAGCGATATGGTAGATCCTATTTAAGACCAGAAGCGAGGATGCGGTTCAAAGGACCATTTGCGTAATCCGGCTCGAACAACATGGCTATGAAGCCGGATTGGAAATACGATAATAGGAAGGATAAATACCTCGTATGATGGCGGCACAGCTGCAGGGGTCTTCGGTGATGCGGTTGGGGTTCGCGGCAAATTTAAAACTATTAAAACGGAGCGTAGGCCATTCGCGTCGCGTGACTTTAAAGCATGATGCGTTGCGTAGGAACTCCCGAAGGTAATTGTCCGACTGCGGCGGCGCTAGCCGCCGTCCGCGTCACAAAATATTTACCTTATACCTTCTTTTTATCCCGAGATCAGGAAAAATGAAAAGTAAAAAAAGAGGGCAGGCGAAAGGAGCGTTATAATAAGAGAGGTAAGGGAGATTATTGCGTAACCAATTTACGGCTGTGTTAGGCGACATAGAAATGCGCGCAAACACATGTATTTGTTATAGTACAAGCTTTACTTAGTTGAGGACGAGATGGTGTTGTGTATATCGTCTCAAAACATTTATTTATTTATATTGTCGCATGCTTGTCTCTGTTTATGGTTGCTATAGTTTATTTTTATTTTTAGGAAATAATAATGAAATATATGATGAATATATTAAAGTTTAACCTATTTATATTTGGAAAAAAATACCCATACCAACAAAGCAGCGTTGAACGTGGTGTTATTATTAGTCGACCGCCATTCGGTGAGTGATCTCAATGGGTTCCTTTATTTAGATTTTACTCCTAAAAATTGCTACTTTTATGATAGTGTAGCATAAACGTTGCAAAATTATATAAAAGTAATCGAAGTTTAGTAGTATACACAGTTGATATATATGCATACGCAAAAATGTTTTTAAGTTGATGAAAAAACATTCATAGTAAATTGAGTTAACTGTATAGTTATAGCCTCTTAAATTTCCACTTATCATTTCAGTATCCCATTGAACTTCCCATCGCTCCGCACCATTTCCCGTTCTCATTCATGGCGCAATCGCAAAACAATTTTCATGAGTTATGATAATGAGGTACGCGTTTAATGATCGATCGTCACCAACACATGTTGAGAAAGTCTACACGTACTGTCCTACTATTTTATTTTTATTACCAGCTACCATTAATTATCAGCTTTAATTATGACAGAAACAGTAAGTTTTGTCAGAGTAACTGATAAGTTAGCCACAAACCCTCTGTAATTAAATGATAGAGTTAGTAGTGGGTAGGCGACAAAAAGTATAGACGTGATTAGTAACAGCTGTTAGATTTTATTATAAACATTATAATTGCGACTAATTTACGCTTTATATTTAGTGTTAAAAGTGAACTAACGGTTTATTATCTTAGTTATACATTAATGTGTCACCATTAAAACGTTATATACTCCTACCACCTGCCAGCTCAACCCAATTGTTCTGCACATCCTTATAAACAGAGAACAAGCACTTAAGACCAATAATGCCTAATCTGTTAGAAGTTTTATCAATTCATGCAGACGCTCGAAGCAAGTATATCGAAAAGGTTTGATGATCTAAGGTCAGATAACAAATGCCACATCGTCCAAGGATACGGTTGCTAAAATCGGTGAGGAGCTTCGAAACTTCCGGGAGATTGTTTTGGAATTCTTGGCCTTCTTCGCCAACAAATCAAGGAGTGTTCTAAGCAGGTTGATAGCATCGAGATGTGGAACCGCAGAAAGCTATCATTGTGTCCGGTTTGCCTGAAAATGAAGGTGAAGACTGCTTGCAATTAATTTTGACGGGTTAAATACCAACCTGGGCCTGAGTAATATAGTAAATCATCGATTAAATTATGTACAGACTTGGCATTCCTAATAAGCAGCGTCTCGACCTATACTTGCAGATTTAAAAGCGTTGACACCAAGTTCATTGTTTGGAAGTGTAAAACAAAATTAAAGGGATCTTCAGTTACCATCAAAAATTTCTTACACGCCAGACAAGAGGTTTTATAAATCCGACAAAACTTCAGTATCGTTCTGTGTGGACTCAGAACGGTATTATAGTTGTTCGAGCATCAGATGGCACCATGCACGAATTACAACTGAAGAGGAACTGGCTAATCTTATTCCCAAATATCCAAGAATATCAAAGAAGGCAAAAAAAGACAGCAAAGTTTAAATTAAATATTAAAAACAATAACAACTTATGGTATTGTTCAGGTTATGTTTATCACTACCTCAGTAATATTTAAATTTTTTTTTTTTCTATTGTAAGTATTGAATTTATGAAAAACAGATATGTTTTACCTTTTATAATATAACTATATTTATTTCTACTTACTCACTTTATAGACAAAAAATCTGTATAATATAATTATGTTGCAATTACAAAGCTAACCTGTTAAAAATTTAAGAAAAACCTAAAATATTTAATAAGTTTCATTTGGAAACGTTATTATATGTAACTTTGGTAAATTTAGTTCTATTTGTATGATAATTAGGTTATGGTAAACAAAATAGTAATTATTGTTGTCATGTCAAACATGTTTACGTCTATTGACAAATAATATTGCCATAGACAATTCTTTGAATGCGTTCCATTTCGCTTGCTTTATTATAGACTTTGTTTTTTCTTTTCTACAAATTTCCGTTTTAATACGAAAGTTTTTAAATTTTAAAAAATTATTTCTCAATTGAACATTCTAGTAAAATAATGTTTTTTTTTTCTTTTTTTTTCAATTTTGTTTGGAGTGTAAATGTAGTTACATGTAATAGTTTCCTTTTTTGCTTTTTTTTTAATACTACTGTTGTTATAAACATATTTTACAAGATCTTGCGGATCCATGTGATTTTTTATTAATTCTGAAGTTGGCTTTCATTGTTGTTGTAATTTTTGTTCTTTCAGTCTGGTGTTGTGTTTTTTATTTTGTCATAATTTTTCTACTATTATTAAGTGTGGGTGTTTTGGAGTTGTTTTAATTTTATTATTTTATTAATTGTATTTTTTTTTTTGGTTTTTACATTTAATTATATTGTTTTATATTGATATATATACATATTTATTATTTTATCTATATTATTATGTCGGTTGAATCGGACGATGAATTTTTTTCTCAGCAAATGATTCTGTCACGTCTTCTGATAATGATAGCTTCTCCTCGTGTAGTGATACACTCAGTGACATTTTATGTCAAAATTTTAATACAAATCTTCAAAACCAATTTAACATATGCCACATTAACGCTCAAAGTGTACCTAGTCATTATGATGATTTTTACAACACCTTTTTTAAATGCAATGTTCACGTCATCCTGATTTCCGAGAGTTGGCTCAAACCACATCTTTCTTCTACCCTATATTCACTCCCTGGATTTGTCTTGGTACGCAATGACCGCATAGGAAAAGGAGGAGGGGGAGTCGCGATATACGTTAGGAGTGATCTCCCGTATAAAGTACTAGTCTCTTCGTCCCTGACTCATCTTCGGCTGAGTACATCTTCCTTGAAGTTACGGTAAAGGTGCCAAGATAATCGGATGTTGTGTATTGTCCCCAAATGTTGATTACTTCACTGATTTTGAATCGGTTCTTGAATCTTTGGGTTCGGAGTATTTCACCACGTTATCATGGGAGATTTTAATACTAACCTCCTTGACCCAGTTCATCCCGACACTCCAAATTCCTAAATATTATCAAGTCATCTAGTTTTCATATTTTACCGTTCTAGCTACTCACCACAACCCACTTGGAAGACAGTTGGCTTGATGTAATCCTGACCTCTAATCCTTCCATGGTTTCCGCTCATGGCCAATATCCTGCCCTAAGCTTTTCTCGTCACGATTTAATTTTCCTTTCCTACTTCCTCAAATCTCCCAAACCTAAATCCAGGTATTGCACGTCCGTTCATTTAAAACTTTGAGATATCGAGAAGCTTATTATGGATGCAACGAACATCAAGTGGAAACTTTATTGGCTGCGGACACTATTGACCAGAAAGTGTTTATTTTAATAATGCTGTCACCAAGTTATATGACACACATGCTCCTTCCAAAAAAGTCAAGATTAGACGGCCTCCAGTTCCTTGGATGACCATTTTAGTGCGTATCGCCATGCGACGGCGCGACTCTGCCTTCCAAAAATTTAGACGACAACGCACTGAAGAACATTGGAATCTATACAAACTAGCCAGAAATCGGTGTAATCAGATGGTATGTAATGCTAAACGCCGACATATTCTTGAAAACATCTCTGCTTCATCTTCTGCTGATAATTGGAAGTTTCTTGGAACTATGGGTATTGGCAAATCGCGCCTATCAAACCTTCCATCTTCAATAACTATAGATGATTTAAATCAGGACTTTGTTACATCTTCTTCAATGGATCCCAATACCATATTCAGTACAATTTCACAAATAAATGGTTTGACGCGCTCTATAGTAAACTCTTTTTCTATCTCACCAGTTACTTCAGATGAAACCAGAAAAACAATCCTTTCCATTAAATCCAATGCCCTCGGATGTGACCACATAGGACGTGCATGATCCTACCTATTATTGAGTTCCTCCTTCCTGCTTTACCACATCATAAATTTTTCCATCACTAGCCGATCGTTTCCTGCTTTGTGGCGTAAAGCATATGTTCGTCCTCTCCCTAAATGTCAAAATCCTTCTATACCTGCACATTTCGCCCATCTCAATCCTTCCTTTTCTTTCAAAAGTGCTCGAGTCTTGTGTCTTGAAGCAGTTTTCTCTTCATTCTTGACAACAACTTAATCAGTCCACTTCAATCTGGATTCAGGCCTGGCCTAGCACTTACTACCGCGCTCCTTAAAGTAACTGGCGACATTCAGTGAGTATGGAAAACACCAAAATTACAGTCTTGGTTTTGGTTGATTTTTCTAATGCTTTTAATGCTGTCAGTTACGACATCCTCTAGCCATGCTCTCTTATTTAATGGTTTCTGATGAAGCTCTGGGTGGTTTCCTCTTATCTTCGTGGACGTAACAGTCAGTTTTTGCTGATGAAAGTTTATCTAATTGGCTTGATATTACTAGTTGGCGTACCTCAAGGCGGTATTCTCTCTCCGATTTTGTTCTCTATTTTATAAATTTCATTACATCTAATCTTCGATGTTCAGTACCATCTTTACGCCGATGACCTACAGCTTTACTTGCATGGAACTGTCGACAAACTCCAGAAATGATTAGTGACTTAAATCAAAACCTAGATTTTATAAAATTGGTCTTTAAAATTTGGTCTTACTGTCAACCCAAGTAAGTGCCAAGCTATTGTTATTAGCGTTACTCGTGTCCTAGGCAAAGTGGATATGCGTCACTACCGCCACTTAAATTTGACCATTGTCCTATACCATATAGCGAAAATGTGAAGAACTTAGGGCTGATTGTGGATACAGCACTAAGTTGGAAAGATCAAGTAACAAATATCCTTAGGGCCCTCTACAGATTTAAAACTTCTTCCGGTACAGACTAAAATTGCGCTCGTGCAATCCTTAATTTTCCTATAATCGACTATGGTGACGTGTGCTATTTTGACCTGAATGCAGATCAACTCAATAAACTTGACCGGCTTCTAAATAACTGCATTCGATTCATATTCAATCGTCGAAAATACGATCATGTATCGTCACATCGTTCAGAACTGCATTGGTTGACAATTCGTCAACGACGATCGCTTCAGCTCTCACCACACTATTTCTCTCTTTACTCTTCTTCGACCCCAACATATTTATCTCCTCATTTTCAACCCCTTAGTGATGCTACTAAAAAGAGCTTCGTTCGACACAATCGTCTTTTGCTTTGTCCTTTACATCGTTCTGATTTTCTTCATAAATCTTTCTTTATTCAATCCATTCTTCTGTTGAATGCCTTACCGTTAGAGATCAGGATGCTAGGACACTTCATCAGTTTAAAAGAAAGGTACAAAATATCTCTTGGATGGGACGACAGCAGAACTACTATCTCTATAACAACGATATAAGTATATATTTATTAGTATTTATATAATATTATATATACATATATATATTTATGTATTTATTATTAACATATAATATGATTATTATTATTTATATATATACATATATATTTTTATGTATAATATTGGTAATCGTTATTTTCTTTTTATAATTCATGTGCACCACGTTGATCTCTGAAACACCCTAAGGTTTGGCTGGGAGAAAATGCCTAAGGCAGTAAGCCCGCCTTTTGTACTTAAATTGTGCAAGAAGCATAAATAAATAAATAAATAAATTTGATCACCGTTTTATTCCAAAACTATGTAATGCAATGCTTCCGGCAGTGACTTTTTGGACACTAATTATAGTTCTAAAAAACATGGAAATGCTTAATTACATCAATGATTATGTCGTAATATAACAATAAATAACCTCTATAACATTCTCTCCAAGCAAAAAGACGTCCACTGCTGCAAAAATAAGGATTTCCACAACGATCGGTTCAGTGCCGCCCTCAACCAACCACGTCCTGAGACCTTTAGTGAATCGTCGGTCTACCTTGTTATATGTTTCCCTAAGCTACGTCTTCTGCTCCATGGTCACCACTTCAGAAGCTTTCTGCCCCACCAGCCATCAATTCTACATACTATGTGTCCTGCTCACTGCCACTATAGTCTTGCAATCTTTAGAGCTGTGCCGGTAACTTTGGTTCTCTTCCGGGTCTCCTCATTTCTTATTCGATCATCTAAGGTAATTTCGAGCATAGCTCGTTCCATTGACCTCTGAGTTACTTTAATCTTCGCTGTGAGACATTTTGTAAGCGACCATGTATTACTTTCATATGTCATCGCTGGCAATACACACTGGTCAAAGACCTTGGCCTAAAGGCACAGCGGTATATTAGACCTCAAAAAATCGTAAAGCTTTCCGAACGCTTCACATCTGACCTGGATTCGACGATAGACCTCTTTCTCGAAGTTAGACCTAAATGGAATGGACAAATTATCCTCCACAACTTCAAGGGTAGAGTCTCCAACTTTCAGTGGAGTAGGCCTAACGAGAGTTTGACGTGTATTTTGTCTTCATATTCAATTTGAGACCTACTAGAAGTGACACTCTACTGAGGCCTTCGATTGCTCTAACATTATATAAAATTATATAAAAAATATAAAAAATTATATAAAATGAAAATATTTAACTTTATTATAACTACATTATTAAATGGGAAATTAAAACAGTATAAAAGAATCTGCGATATGTATAAAAACTACATATTACAAATGTAATACTTTGAAATATTAGGCAGTTTATTTCATCACTGGAGTTTACACATCCACTCTTGGCTCAATAATTTGCATAATAATTAGTTATATGTATTCGAAAACACAGCAATGAGATGAATAAGCAGTCCTTATGATTCCATAGATTTATGCAAATTTCCTTTAAATAATTAGAAATATTCGTCTTATATCTTTCTAATTTATGACACCTTTTTTTGACGTTGGAAAAATCTAGCTTACGAATTCCCTGACGCCAGAGTTAGGGGGCAGCAGGGTTATGTGGGGCTCCCCGGACCAAGATGGAGCGGCTGGTATACCCACTAAAAACCAACGGTTGCGTGGGCGCTGATGACAGTCTTCGGCAACCCTGGCGCGACGTGACCCTCGTGGGCCTCTTCTCCCCGGGTGTGTTGAGATACCCGGACCGTTGCTTTAGGTCTCGTGCCGGAGCAAACAGCACGACACTACCTCTTGAGTCCCTCTCTTGGCGGCGGACACCCTCTTGCCGGCCGCCCAGGGGCTCAGTGTCAGGGGGGAAGGTTGCGCGCGTACGCCACTTTTCGGCGCCCTAGCCTTCTTCTGCGGATAGCCAGGGTGCTGTTGGCCTCCCCGTCACTTTCCACGGCTTCCTTCCGGGCCAACACGTCCTCGCAGAACGCAAGGATGGCGGCCCACGTTTCGCTCTCTAACATCCTGCGCACTACAGCAGGAAGCAAAAGGTCGTGCCCCACGATACTACGCAGCTCTCGGCGTTGCTCAACCCTGGCTGGGCACTCCTCCAGCGTCTGCTGGGCCATCTCTTTCGCACATACGCCACAGTGGTGGCACATCTCTGTAGGCTCCCTACCGGCCACGCGGAACAGGTACCTCCCAAAACAGCCGTGTCCCGAGAGAACCTGCGTCGCGCGGAATGTTAGGGAGCCTTTCAAGCCACCATTTTAATACGGTGCCCACGGCCTTCACTGTTCGACGGCCGGCGCTGAGGTGCTCCAGCCGCAGCTCCCATTCCTGAATAGCAAGGGAGCGCAATTCCTCTCCGCGCCCCCTTATCTCTTCTGGGGCTGGCCTGCAGCCCCAAGACCTCGCCTCCTCGTGCCAGAAAAAGAGTGACACGAGGATTTCAGCATCCAAGTCCCAGGGCTAGGAGCTAGCCAACAGGCACGCCGCCTCGCCGGAGATGGTCCGATGCCCCGTACGGCCCGGATCGCGAACACCCCCTGGGATCTCCGCAGTACCGGAGTGCTTTCCTTCTGGAGGATGTCGGCTCACACGGGTGCCCCGTACAGGACCATAGACCCAACGATCCCGGCGTACAGGCGGCGAAAGGAGCTGCTGGGTCCTCCAATATTAGGGTGCAGTCTACCGAGAGCTGCCGCTGCTCTCACCACTCTAGGCGCGAGTCGCTCAAAATGGGCGCAAAATCTCCATCGGTGATCTAAGATTAGGCCGAGATATTTTATCGTCGGCTTGACGTCGACACGAACGCCGCAAACAATAATGTGGGCATCCGCAGGTGGCGCGTTCTGAGGCCCATAAAAGTACAGGGCCTCGGTACACGAGCTCGACACGTTGATGCGACAGGTAGGCCCCAGTAACTTTTTGCAAGTAGGGAGGCACCCCCGTGGTATCGGTGCGCCTCCTTGGGCAGAGTGTTGGAAGCATTGGCGATGTTGAGTGACAGCGCCAAAACACCCTCAACCTGGGCACTGCATCCTGCGTTAGGGACCTGACCCGAAGCACCGCGTGGACGGTCGACCGGCACTTGCGGAAGCCATACTGCCACTGCACCAGATTTGGACCGACGTACTCTAGGTGCTGGACGATGCGGACCGCCACGATTCTCTCAAAGAGTTGTACCACATCGTCCAAAATTTATGACACCTAAAGTTGACAGTAAAGAAAGTATCTACTTTTCCAATTTTGTTGTCAAGCGTCATTACATTCTTGTGATTCTTTTAAATTAGTAAAAATTTTTATTCGTAAATGAAAAAAGGTTTTTTGTTGCTAAATAACTCACGAAACAACTTTATAAGTGTTAAAATAATGTTAGTTAGCAATTTTAAATAGATGTTGGAGACACGGTACTGTTTTTTCTTAAAAAAAGAGACCATTAAGTAGAGGCAAAGCGAAATAGAGTTAGTCGTTATTAATACGGATCAAAAACAACTTTAAAAATATACCCTCTTAGGTTTTTAAAGCAGTTCCTTATGCTCGGACCTTAGGACCTTATTATTAAGATGTTTTAATTGAAATATCACAAGTAGTTTGGGTTTGAAATATACTGGCACTGGCAACAAAACGCATGACATCTCAGTCTACCCCGTGACCACGGCCGCTGGAAAGTGTTCGAAACGTCGGGAATTTAAAATGCAAAATAAACGCGATAAAATCCGTAAAGTAATTTTATTGAATAATGTAAAATATTCGCGCAAGCAATAGAAATAATTATCTTTTGTGAAGAAAAATTTATTGATTACAAAGTTTCTTTGAGGGTTTAGTGGTCTCAATTAACAACTAATTGTAAGTTTATGCTTGTTTGTGGTTTGAGCTTTTAGAAACTTATAATTGTTTTGTCCTATTTTATTAATTTTTTTTTATTTTTATACCCCACCCTAAATGCATTAGGAAGAAACAACGTGGTGGTTTTAGTCGGTGCGAGAACGACATAATCCGTCCTCGCCCCCACGCAGCTATTTCCCTACAGTAAAAAAAAAGATTTATATTGCATGGAAATCGTCTCTGTAAGACATAATACGATAAAATTTTATTTGTAGATACTCGAAACGAGTCATAAGTAATGTATTCTAGCAATTTTGTTGTTTCAAACTGTACGGGGATGAACTAGGGGTTGGAATGGGGATGATTGTCAATATAAAACTTCGTCATCGTGGGAGCCATGAAACTGTATGTCTAATTAGAGGCACATGAAATTAAACACCTCATTTATTTTATACTATATAGCATTTCAATACACCTCGCGGACATTTCTCCTATTCATTGCGGACGAAGTCGTGGGTAACAGTTGGTTACAGTATAAACTTGTCCTATGGGAATAATATGCTGTAATTACAATAATCTCTTTGTATTGTTATATTTTCATTTATTTAAAAACAAAGTTAAAAGATATGTTTTAAACATCAGTAGCAAAAGTAGGATTTATAGCATCACCCCAAAACAATTATTTATTACTTATGATTATTATTTAACACATAAAGAATATTCTGTGAAATTGATTTGGTAACTGATAGACATAGAATTTATAAAAAACTTATCTAACATAGTAAAATTATGATAATGACCATAGACTCAATATGTATTAAAATGATAATATAAAGTTCAATGGTGAAATAATAAATTATAAAGTATTTATTAGAATTACTTCAAATGTTTATTTATTGCCAATTTTTTTAATTATTACCGTAGCTTGAAATAAAGTAAAAGTGAATCGTTTGCGCAAACCATTCAGGCAAGCAAAGTAAATGTTTTTCTTGTTAGCTTTGACGTTTTACTTTTGTGTTAAAAAGGGGTCGATTTCTGAGACCTGACTCGTAACATTAAAAGATTCTCTTTAAGCAATTTACATGTCAGTAATGGATTCGTAAACAGATGAACTACGCTTTTAAGATAAAAGGATGATAAAAGTCTTTTTGTGTTACAAAGTATAGTTTTAAGATGTTTTCTTTGCAACGAGCAAAGCCTTTTGAGTATTTCGAAAAAAAATTATGTGCCTTAATGGATCCAGCGCACTGAAGCATGTTTCTAAAATACTTTAGTGTTCATTTTTTTATTTTTCGTAAGTGCAATCAAATGTTTTGTCAATAAATATTTTAGTTTGCTTTTTCTATAAATTAGATTTGCGATAAAGAAATCAAATAAGTCTAAAGATAATATAACACAGTTTCATCGTAAACATATCTCTTTAGCAGTGTTTAGATTGTATAACTTTTACTTTCACCGGTGGTAAGTCCCCTTTTTACATGGGACCGTCTGGGCGGATACCACCGCGGTGCTTATTTCTACTGCGAAGCAGTAGTGTCAAAACACTATCTGTATTCCGGTTGGAAGGGCACCGTAGCCAGCGTATTTACTGGGTAAACGAGACTTAACATCATAGGATGGTAACATCCTATGTCTCACGGTAGGCAGCGCGTTGGTGATGCCAGTATTGCCAATGTCCATGGGCGACGGTGACCACTTTTCATCATTGGCCGACGCTCGTCTGCCTTGCATGGATAAAAAAACGGATATCGATCGACTGTTGTCAAACGGCCTTTAGCTCTGAGAGATTACCGAAGTATCGGATACGTTTCTTCATCAACAGCGACTAAACACTAGGAAATTCGTACATCGTAGTACAGTCAAATGAAAAAGTGCACGTTCCGTTTAAACAATAAAGGCCCAAAAAACGACCGCCGTGTTTGTCCACAGCACGATTGTAGCCCGCCTTCACAAGTTCTGTTTGAACAGTCAACAACATCGGAGTAATCGCTTTGCTCGTACATTTTTATAACTGTCTCGTATTATTCACGTTTCATTCTTTTTGAAAACAATATTGTTATATTTTAATTTCGCACGTGTACGTTCGGTGAAATTGCTTTAAGGTGAAACTATTGCGTGATTTTATTTTATTAAAATAATATATATCAAAAATATTTAAGCACGTGTTATTTGTTAATGTTTACGGGCAACTTTATTTCGATGAAATTTATTTGACTGTTTTATTTTTTTAAATACTTTTTACTATCAGCTTTTTATCAAATAACCAAAAGTAAACTATCTATTTAATGGAATTTCGTTAAACATTTTATTCTCATTATTCCTAAACTACCGTAATTTTTTTTTGTTTTAGAGACCGCAACGCATCTATTAACTTCCAAGTAGATTATATTTACAAAATGCCAACAACGAACCAAACTTTTCCAATATAACTATCAAAACTTGAAACTCGACTCGAGACTTCGATTAGCAATTCGTAGTCAATGCAAAGATGGCTCAGTGACTTTGCCTTTTATTTAAAACTAACGAAAAATTAATCCTGTCGAAAGCGTGGATCTTTATGTAACGCTGATTGTAAGAAAGCAGTCCTGTTTCAAAAGTTTTTCTTTATTTTCTTAATAAATATAAACTGTTTTTATTTATTTCGAACAAACATATTTCATGAATCAACATAATCGGCGAGTTAAGGCTTCATTGCTGACACTGTTATGCTTGCTTCAATTATAAAAGTTGGATTGTTGTCGTGTGTGTAAATTTATATTTAATGCAGTAAATATTAAAGATTACTTTGCTTGTTGAAATTATCTGCGAATTCTATATCATACTTATGTAACACCTACGTAACTTTTAAAACCCAGATGGTGTATCGAATCCTGTAGGATCTTAACAGCTGTAGTGTCCTTGTTGGTAGTTCCCAAAAAATACTTCGGACTTACTCTATTACGACCATATCTATCTCTGGTAAATCATTATGTCGGACATGAGCCAGAATAAAGAAGAAATGTACCTGCGTCTACGTATTTACTTGTACAATATAAAATGGGCATAAGATGGTATTTATGATCTTTATTATAAAGCGGTAGTCTAATCGGTTAAGGATAATAACGTCCTTATAATTATAGATGGTACTATAATTTAAATACATATAATTGTGTATTTTGACATGACATGACAAGCCTTTCCTAATACCCGCCACCGCTTAATCAATTTATGTGATGACATAGTGAAAATTAACTCAAAAATATTGAAACATTGTATATATATATGTAATCCATATTAGTATTAAACTTAACTAAAACCCATAAATACTTACATAATATTTTTAGTCTGTCTGATTTGTTGCTTAAATAATTTGATATTACATAATAATCACAACATTAAAGAATTAAAATTTGAATGATTGTGTACAAAACTAAGCTCTTAATGTCTTAGGCCAGCAAATTATATAATGACCTTGAATAGAAAGTACATAAAATTCTATTTTGTGCAGTCATTTTTACAACGATTTAAAAAACTAATTCTAACTTACCATTTCACAACTATGCAATGCATTCTGTATTATATAAACTGTACTTAAAATATACATATTAGTGTTTTTAATTTAATTCTTATTATAGAAATACTTTCACTACGTGCATTTGAAACTTTAAACATACAGTATATATTTTCATTATGTTTTAAAATGTTTATTTATACAATTGTAAGATATGTTATGTATATATAAAGGAGCGATTGTCTATTAAATGAAATTGTTCTTAATCAATGCAACAAAAACTTCATGCATTTGGCATCGTTCGCATGTTGATAGTAAGAAAGCGCCGACCAGTCAATTCAAATTGTTTCCTGGGTGCCTTTTATGTCATTACTAAAGCTAATTTCGAAACTATTCTCAATAAAGTTCGGAAAAGCAATAGAGTTTTTAGGAATAGACGGTATTGCGTTATCGTCCTTTAATATATATTCATTTATTTATTATTAAAATAAGTATTTAGAAATAGATTAGCAAATTATTAAATCAGGATCTTTTAAAAAAATCTTTCGAAGTCAAAAAAGTTGTAGTCGATTCAATCTTTGCTTTATCAGCTCACAAGAACGTCAATCGCTCAACGGTTTGAAAATATCTACCTGTCTAAAGCACGACTGGCATGAAACTTCGATGCTCTTTTTTAATTTTTTTATACCAAGTACAGAATTCATATCGAGTAAGTATAACAAACAACTTTAATGAAGATCAACAATACAATTACAATACAATTTGCAAGTACAGAGCGAAATTTTTCTTCAAAAATCATATCAATTTGTATTTTAAGTGCAAAATATATTTTGGTTAATAATTATAGTCTTAATTATTTCTATTGCTTGCGCGAATATTATACATTATTAAATAAAATTCACAGTCTACCCCGTGACCACGGCCGCTGGAAAGTGTTCGAAACGTCGGGAATTTAAAATGTAAAATAAACGCGATAAAATCCGTAAAGTAATTTTATTTAATAATTAAATTTAATTATATTACGGAACTTTACATCATAAAGTTCATTTAGATTAATTAACTGTAATATTTTATGCAGATGGAGTGACGACCTATGTAAATGTGCAGGAGGTCGGTGGATGTAGGTGGCATAGGATCGTACCTCTTGGTGACTTATGGGGGAGGCCTATCGTATCGGCCTAGCGTATCTTTTTGAGCAAGCTTTATCATTTAACATCTCGTTTACATTTAATATAAAAAGTTTTCAATCTATTCAGTCAAAGTGAAAAAAGAAATGTCAGACTACTAAAAATTAAAAATATGTTGAATGATATGAAATAAAACTCACATTCAATTTGCTGACCATAGACGTGGGCAAACGCATTCACTGAAAACGAGTCGTTTAAAAAAATCCGCGTTAAATACTACTTCGAACTTTGTTAAGTGTACCTACCAGTTGGATTTTAATTTAATTTTAAAGATTTAGCTTTATTTATGGGCTGTTGAAAACAAAGAATAACAAACAAAGCTTTTTTGTTGTTAAATAAACGAGTGTTCTTCATGAAGTAAATTGGCTAACTCGCCTTTTAGAATTTATCACTGATATATCTTTGTTACGCTCGTCATTTTAATACTATTTATTACTGTCCTACACTAAAGGATTAAGACAAAATATTGTTTTCACTCGAAGTAATTAAACCTTAGATTTTATTTCATTTAACAAACATGTCTGACCGGATACTTAACAAAACTATCAATCCATATTGTGAAATGCTTAATGTCTTTAGCACAGCTAACAGAACAGTTGCCAAATTAACATCCCATGGTGGTTTGGCCCTTGGTTTAGGCATCTGTCAAATGGACAATCAGTTGATGGTCGGCAGTGTAACTGTTGGCCAGTAATCAATTTCTATTCCATTCCTTCTTTAACACTAGTTATATTACGGCATGGCCTGCAAGGATCACTTTATAAATGGGTCCGACTTGATCTGTAAGTACTTTCACTTTGAACCTATATTGCTTTAAGCAATTTGAATTAAAATCTATTTTTTATTTAACTACGAATATAACTTCCAATAAAATATATCCGATAATAGTAATTCAAAAAGACCTAGCCTACTAAGTACTCACCAACCTTTATACCTTTATATAAAATAATCAAATTAATAATATAAAAATCAAAATTTTCTTAACGCTAAAAAAATTGGCAGCGTTTGTTTTATTAAAAATATCACACTAATCCATTACATAGGGAAGATAAACGTTCCAAATAAAATTTATAAATAATAATTTAACGATTGTGATCCAGAAACAACAAAATATTCATCATAAATATACATTATTGCAGGTTACACCAGGGCAAAAGTATATAAACACACAAACGGACAGCTGATAATAATCAGACTTAAACGACATAGATAAACCCTAACAAATGCACACAGTACAGTAATTTCCAATGCAAATTCAATTAAAGTGAACTCTCACTGAGCGAAATCTTTCCAATGAATTCCGTTCCAGAGGCGCCAGAAAAAGAATCGCCACAAATCTCTAATCGTAAAGTGAACCTATCATACTAAAAGAGACGCTACAGCCCGCCATTGTCTTTAGACAAAGAACCCAGTTGACTGTTATTGTTCGAGCTACGTGTAGTTTTCTACGATAATGAAAATAAAAAAGATTGCAGATTTTCCGCTCGAGTGCTAAAACCGTAAATCGTACGACGCTCAACCTTATTCCATCGGAGGGGAACTGTTTGAAGACTTTGAGACTTAGAAGACGGCTCTAACAATGTTTTCGACTCTCATAACAGGCTAAATAAATTGTCCGCGGAACTTTTATAAAAATATGTTTGCGTGTACAATTATTTCATTTTAGCTGATTACTACAAAGATTATTATTGAATATCATTAATTGTAATAGAATTATTACTATCATTGATGTCGTAATAATAATAAATACATCATGGATGGTAAACTTCAAATCACGCGTGGTAGGGATAAGAAAAAGATGGCGCGTAACGGAAAAATTTGACGTATAACGAAAAACTGTTACACTAAATTTTTTTTTCAACCCCGATAAAGAAATTTCACTTCAAAAAAGTTTGGCGGCCGTATTAAAAAATAATTACGTCTTGATCAGTATAAAAAATTGGGTTCTAGTTGTTTTTATGGTTCTGCTACATTAGCAATGCTAAATAAAGTAAAGTGTAATTAACCTAAAAAATAAATTAAATTTTTAATTTAAAATTTCTATGAGTACTTATAAAATTCCTCTTTATTATCGTTCAGATTCTCTGAAATTTTTGTCCATACATTTAACTATATAAGTATTCTTGTGAATACTGCTTCCCACTAATGCATATTAGTATTCTTTAAAAAAATAGAAGCGCTCTTAATCTAGGCGCGTAAAATCTAAAACTAATTATTTAAAATAAAAATTAATAACTTGCTAACTATGTTAACAATCATTGTTTTAAAACCATATTTTATTTTAAGCACTATTTAATAATAGTGCTAAAAACATCGAGTTATCATAAGGTAATTACATATTTATTTATTTAGTTTTTATTGTTTCATATTTGTGAAATCTTTAATAAATTGATGTTTTTGTAAGGTGGACAGAAAACAATATTTTTAGACACTAAGGTTTGGAAAAAAGTCCTATTTCGAATAATTTAAAGCAGAACTCAATCTATATAACAAAAGTTATTTTAATGGCCGAAAAATTCATTCCAAAATCTGAAAATACCTCGGAGAAAGCCGGTCTTTTTGATAATACATATGATTTTTAAAATAAAATTCTAATTGGCTTACTTTTATACCGAAAAAGAAAATAGTTTTGGTTCGAATACAAAATTTTGATCTCATTATTAGATTGTACAATGTCATATTTCAAACAATATTTCCAAACTAAGAACTCCGTCAAAAGAAAAAAATCGAGCTTACCGCAGACCCCACCCCTTTTCAGCCCCTAACCTGTGCGAAATTAGAAATCCCTCTAAAAATCACTCTCTCGTACTCACCGTAAAATCGCTGACGGCATAAAAGGCGGTAATGCATGTATGTAGATACGCGGTTTATATCAATACGTGACCTGAATTCTACACTGTTAGGTAGCGCCCCTCCCCTATATTTGAGCACGGCTCGACATAACCTCTCACTGATTTTTGCTACGTCACCGTTTTATAAGTTCTCCATAAAATAAAATCGAAATGGTAATTAAATGCGTAGTGGTAGTTACAACTGTCTGATTGTGATAACCTGGTTTAAGTGAGGTTAACATGAGAAATCCATTTAAAAAGCGAAGGAACTTTTATGTTTTATGAGTTTTATTGCGAAAACCACTAATGATTTCAATTATAACTTTGAAATTATTAGTGGTTTCGCAGGTGCTTAAAAGTGTTCACTCTAAAAAAATAAAGAATGGGGATAATTTTATGAATGATTAATTAAAATAATTGTTTTATACCAAGTGACCCAAAATTACTTACATTTGTAGCAAAAACCTGGAAATAAAATATAGTTTATCTTGTAGAATAAATACATTTTATACAACAAAATTTAAGCACAACACTCATAAAATGCTCAACATGGTAAACTTTTTTACGCGCAAAGATGCATATAATTTTAATGGTTTTATCATCCTTTATTTCGACATGCACTTTAAAGCAATACATACTCAACTTAAATGTAACAAGAAATTATTTACCAACCACAAATAGGTTTTTTTTTAAATCTACTATGCAGTAATACTATTTTAAAAAGTTTTATAGATAATATTCACGTAAATCTTTCACGATCTAAACAAGCACTAACAACGCATAAACTCCCCTCGATCGATTATAATGCAAAGCACGCACTGTTTGCTTCTGCTTAGAAAGCTTTCGTCTTTATTTTGTACAAAATAAAATTTTACGAAGTCCGTCTGTACTCATTTTTTTTTTACAGTACATTTTTAAAGTGACATCATGTTAAGTCAAAGTTTTTGTAAAACTATTATTAAGCTACTTGTTATTCAATCAATTATTTACTGAACCTCTGAAAATTTGGTTGTTATTGAATTATTCAATAAATGTCAAAAAAATGAAAGATGAGCAAAGTATTGGTCACCTCCGGCTATGTTTGAAATAAAACCAATAAATAATCGTTAAATTCACTAACAATTTAATCTTAGCCTAAATTAAATATTTCCGCACGTCGTGAACCAACTTTGACATTTTCCTTACAAACTTCACCCAGCCAATGTTCCAACAGTAAACAGTTTTTTATTGCTTTACTTTAGCAACCTAAACAAAAACAAACTTACCATAAAAGGTTATTTTTGAAGGCTCAGAGCGTACAAACAGAACATTTTTACGAGGGAATTTAAAACAATTATCTGTTTCCAGCACTGTTTACTTGCCACGAAACTCCTCATTTCGAAGTTATACGGGCTTACTTAGCGTTTAGAAATAATAAATATTTACGCATTTAATATTACACAACACATTATAAAAAAGAAGATTTTAAGCACGTTTTTCTACTGCAACGTATTTGAGTAGCATTTGTTTAAAATACCATGTACAAATTAAATATTAGAACTTACACATCGGTGCTGTTTATGTTTAAGCTAACAATTTGATTTGTGTTAGCTTGGTTTTTCCCCCAAACAGTTTCTCGCTTAGTTGTGGGGCTCAGTATCTGCGGCCTGATCAGCCACAGTGAAGCTAAAAGGAACCTGGCCGGCCTGTGAAGTAAGGCAGTGCAGGAGTCTTTTTTTTTACCGTGGGGAAATGCACACCGTAGGCCGCTCTCCCAATCCTCCGCGACTCAGCGGGGCCACACCGCTAATGCTGTGTCGGGGTTGCAGGAGGAGGGGACATTCGGCATGGTGTGGTCGATCTCTCCTCCTTCTGCGGCTGAAATGGAGCTAGCGGCGGAGCTTAACATCCGGGCCACCGCTGGGGGCTGGGAGTATCGTTCCTGCGTGGTTTGGGAACTCCTGGCTCCCATGGCCCCTGAGTAACAGACTCGAGGGAGTCTGTTACCTGAATACAGGCCGAGACGAAAGGCGCGTTGTACGACGTGCCCAGAGGGAGGCAGATGGCCGTAAGGCCGAGACGGAGCTGCTACGGCGGCTAGCGCTGGTGGGGTCGCAGAAGACTGCCAAGCGTTCATGAGCTCCATCCCATCCCCCTGTCCCATCTCTAAGGCGCCAACTAGGAACAACGTGCTGGTTTTAGTCGGTGCGAATCCGATATAACCCATCTTTGCCCCCACGAGGCCGGGTATGCGCAGGCATTTCCCCACGGTAAATAAAATCAAGTTTTGTAAATTTACATTTCTATTTTGTCACATAAAAGCACCTCGCAGAATTGGGAACGCAAGGCTCATGCAGTCCTTCCTACTTCAAACCGTCCGTCTAATTTAATTCCATGATATTTCAGCCTTTCTCCTCTTAATATATACAATTATTATTCTTTTTAATTACTTAAAATCTACTGACATACAAAATGTATAAGGCCTGTTCACTCAACCCTTGAATCAGGTGTTATTTTTGATGTTCATGAGATGTATAATATATATAATATAACAAGATTTTATTAATTAAAAATAGATGACATCACCCAGATTAAGTTATATATTCATATACAGCGCAGATCCATTTACTTATTAATTAACATAATGGGTAAGAGTGGGTTTAGGTAAATTTACACAAATAACGAACACTTCATTGTTTCAACACAACGATGAAAAACTTGAAGTAAATTATTAATAATTTAATTTAGCAATCCATTACAAAAAGTTCAACTTTGAGGAGTAATGACATGGCGTATGGCGTGGCCTCTTGAGTTCATTATACTGGTGAAAATTGGTAATAATTTTAAGTTATATCCTTCAAGGAACCTTTATAGTACTTCTATTTATCAAGTACTATGTTAGGAACAATAAACGGAACCTAATTAACATCGGAATTGTTTTAAGGGCAAAAGCCGGAAATAATTACGGAGATTTCAAGTTAAAATGCAAATATTTCTTATCAGGTATTCCTTGAAAAATGCTAAACGTGCCGTACTTAATTTTCATTTAACCTTCCTCTGTGTCAGATAAAAATAAGGGTTAGAGGTTAACAATACCTTTTTCCCAGCCATTCATCCAAGTTCTCTTGTTTGGTTTCTAATCATCTTATCATCTTTTCACAAAGCAACTTCAATTTAACCTTCACTTATCTGCTTTTCAAAGGCTTATCTGCTTTTGATAAATGAATTAGATGTATGTAAACTTAAGGGCACGAACATCACAAAACTGCAAGGACTAACAAAGATGGTCTTGACTTTTTAAAAGCAAGGGCTGATACCACTAGGCCATGAAGGCGGTGAAAGTACTATATTCACTTATTATATAAACTTTGTACATATTTTTTAAAGCATAATTGTTTCGGCGTACGTAATATGTACATTGAGTCATCAGTTTACAGATTATTAAAGTGTGTTGCAGCCCTGTCCACATCGGCTAAGTTAATTTTCAATACGATTTACTGAGAGCCGTGATCTGAATAACAACTGGAACGCTGATTGGGTAAATGTTACCAAATTTTTACTGACGACTGTATGCGAACTTAATTCGGTGGTATTTCTACTTGATATACGAACGCCGGGAACAAAAAATATATGTGGTAACAGTTTTATTAACGTTTATACGAGAAGACTTTGCTAATAAAGAAATTAAAAGAAATAAGGAGTAGAAAACTGATATTTTCTTCTATATGATTGAAAACTTATTAATAAAAACATGAAATAAGAGATCCATACATACAGAGAGCCGTACGATGAGTTTTTAAGTCAAAGGAACATGGTTTCTGATAAAATTTAAGTTATTTACAAAATAACTTAAATTCATCATCAGCAAGTCCACTGCTGGACATAGGCCTCCCCTAATGTACGCCTTCTCCATTTGGGGGTTTTTAGACCGTAACTTAAATTAAGAAAAGTATAAAATATCATATTTTTTAATCTTAATGCAAAATATACTAAACGCACGTTTATGTCATACTGCCTCCGTAGCCTAGTGGTATAGGTGTGTGCTTTAGAAACCGGAGGTCGTGGGTTCGAATCCTGCGGGGACGCAACAAATTTTCATTGTTGTTTCCTAGTTGGTTAGGGCAATTTGGGCCGATCACCCAATTGTCTGAAAAGTAAGATGATCCATGCGTCGGATGGGCATGTAAAAAAGTCGGTCCACCCACCAACCCGCATTGGACTAGCGTGGTGGGATACGGTCCAAACCCCCTAATGGATAGGGTGTTTTAGGGAGGCCTATGTCCAGCAGTGGACTAACCAAGGCTGATGATGTATGTGCATACACAAATAATAAACTCAAAATTTTGTTTTCCATGATATATCCCACCAACCCGCATTGGACCAGCGTGGTGGGGTACGCTCCAAAACCCTCTAATTGATAAGGGTGTATTAGGGGAGACCTATGTCCAGCAGTGGACTATCTCAGGCCGTTTATGTAATGATATGTCAATGTCAACGTCAGTATCACTAGAAAAATTAAATGGTATAATATCTTTTAGTGATTAATAAAAATTAAATACAATTTATTTGATTTTAAAATAAATTATAAGAATTATAGATTTCTGCTCATTAACTGTGTTGGAATTTATTTGAAGCGCAATTTTAAAAAATATAACTAAACCTATAACGTTACCCAAAATATTATGTTTTATATTTCCTGTAAGGAAACAGACATAATTTCACTTTCCCAAAATAGTTACACTATACAATATGTACAATAATACTATATACAATATGAACGCTCGATTGCTTTTGTAAGGCTGTACTTACTAATTTTACACATGTTTAATAGCAAGTTATCTTCTAATAACTTAAAATAAAAAACTTGTGCGTACGTTTACGCGTGAGAAATTATAGGTTTTTAGCGTAACTAGATAAATATATGAAAAATATCTTCCTATTTATTTTATGTTTGTGTAAATAAATGTCATGAATACAGTTGTCAGTGTACAATAGCCAACTTCAGGGTGTCGGTTTCTCGTGGCGGTCCGATGTGCGTCTAAAGTATTACTTTTATTATTTTTCCCTAACGCGCCAAAGGAAGTATAACTTCAATAATAACAAATTACCGAACTAGGAGGAGTATTAAGAAACGTTACCAGTACAAACAAATGTCTAAGAACTATACAATTTTTTATTGATATTTATCGGCATTATTTTTAAATGACGTTTATTGACTTTGCCTTGCCGTAAGGGCGGAAACAGGCGACAAAATGTTCCTGTCACAGTTTTTGCTCTTCTTACATCAATATTGGCAACCTGAGAGCTTTGTACGTCTCGGAGTCAATGTATGATTTATTTCTTTCCTTTAGTTTCGATAAACAAAGTTTGCTGCTTTATTATATGTTAAATGACATGTCTTTAGTTATTTAAAATTTTTTAATGAAAGTACTTATATATCTTCGAAAGAAAATTTAGTTATGAGATTTGAGATAAATTTATTTTGAGTCTTTATTTTAATCAAGTCGTACTATCCAGTTTCTCAGATTGTGTATTGTACCAGAAGCGTGAATCTTGTTTATTTCTACTCATATTTTGTCTACGTGCGTCAATTGCGCACAAGCCCGTTTGACGTGATCATCGCAAACATTACGAAGAGCAAAACTTTATATAAACGTGTTCGCAATTCGAAAGACATCAAAACTGAACTCGGGTCGTATTTCACGAGTTGTGTTAATACAATAGAGATAATCCACCAACTTATTGCGAGTTCACTATAACAAAAGCCAGTCACGACCGCTTTCGTCCGACCGTTCGCGAAGTTATGACGAACGTACATACGCTAAGAAACTGTGAACAAATTATCGCGTGGAACTATTAGTTCGCATTTTCGCAAACGTCTCACGTATTCGCTACATTCTATATATACTTCGGTGTAATCACATCGACGAATGCTGCGATAAACGTTAAAACTAACTTTTATAGAGTTTTTGTTTCCTAAACATTTCTTTTCCTTGAATTGGAACTTAATAAAAATAGTGGTTACTCTTAAAAGAGGTGGTTTTATCTAAATGGGATATTCTATTTAAATGGGTGGTTCTATATGGAATTTAATTACCTCTTGTTTACGTTATAGAGTATTAATTAATATATAAATATATTATTGATATAATAATAGCCCATTGTTTGACAGATTATTCCCAAACGAATTACACTTAAAATTT
>JAGSMT010000371.1:0-95533 GCA_029286875.1 Lamproptera curius
AAGGATTTTACCTATCGTTGTTAAAATTTTCAACGCATATTTTCTATCCCCTTTACCCATTTTAAAAAAAAAAATATCGCGAAAAATAATGATTAAAACATTTTGTTGGATAATTAAGGTTTGTTGCGGCCAAACAATCCAATCATTGCAAAAATACAAAAAATGGAAAAAGAGTTTAAGAATGAAATTTTTGTTAAATATTTTTTTATGTAAAAGCGTGATACGAGATATCTTATAGCTTGACGGACGTGTTTTTAAAGAAGTTGGGTGGAGGCTCAATTAAAAACACGTCGGGTAAATGTTGAACGTCAACATGTCGCGCGAACGTGTGTGAAGCTTAAAAATGGTTTTTCCCCCTTTTTAATGTTCTTCCCCGGCCAAAGAAATACGTTCGGATAAACAGATTATAATGAAAAGAACGTTAAAATGAAAATTAATAAAAAAAAATTGAGGTTTCAGTATAATAAAATATTTGATGTAGTGTTTTAATTTAAAGGGGGCGGAGAAAGGGATGTTGAGGATTTCGGTTTTTATAATTTTTAACCCATGGAAAGGCGTCTAATATAGTATAGCAAAATCCAAACCACCCACCAATCAAGCCACGAAAATGCTTTCCTTCGATTTGATAATATATATATACATATATTGTTTCCCGATGGTTGCTTATTTATTTGAAGGGAAGAAGCAAATGCCCAAAGGATTGATATGCTTTTAACCAAATTATTATTAGGGGAAAAAAAAAGTTTACAAACCCTTTTAATTATTTAGAAAAAAGAATGATTTTATTGGTAATTAGGAAAATTAGATTTTGGTCCAAAGAGAATTGGAATTGGTTTGAGACTGTTGTTTACGGTTTAAAACAATTGGGCCCAAGACTTTAGTCCAAATTAAATGTTAATATTTCAAAATGATTTCAATCGCCTCCTTTTTTTCATTGTTCTTTTGTTTCAAAACGTTAAAATCATAAGTACACAAAATCCAAATAATTTAAATTAATTTTCGGATTTTAAAACCTTTTTGAAGCAAATTATACTAACCAAAGTTAAAACCCAAATATATGGAGGAGAAGTTAATTTCTTAAAACCTGGAAGATCTAGGGCCGGAATTTAAAGGTTGTATAGAATATACTGGGTTTTTTTAACTTTTTTTATTGCTATAAAACTAATTGACCTTTAGGTTTGAGCTTTTGCAATGCAAGAAGCCAAAATAAAAGATTTTTAAGTTAATAATAATTTTTTGATTTAAAAAACCGGGTCAATTCAGATTTTAAAATTTTAATTACTTTTTTCTTTGGTCCACTTATTTTTTGGGTTTCAAAATATAGAAAAGAAAAATATTTGCTTTTTTGATCTCTTTGATGATGAAGGCCAAACTTAAATTTTTTTTTTAATTTATTAATTGGTGTACTTTTACCAAGGTTCAACTATATGTTAAATCTCAATGCCCGCCGCCTTCCAGCCTATGGTAAAGGGCGTGTTGAAACCAGGTCGTTTGGTCTGAATCTCGGGGACGCAACAAATTTTCATTGTTGTTTTAGTTGTTAGGGAACATCACCAATTTCGGAAAAGTAAGTTTGATCCATGGTCGGTCCCACCCACCAACCCAATTTTAAGCGTGGAGGTGGTCCAAACCCCCAACTGGATTAGGGTGTATTAGGGGAGGCCAAGTCGCAGTGGACTTAACAAAGGTTGATGATTTCTCAAATGCAATTTAAATTTTGTCAATTTTAAACACCCTGCATTAGTATAAATTTTAAGATGAAAAAAAAATAATTGTTCCGTCAGAATAAAGATTTGTGAATATAGCACCCAAACATTTCCTTCAAAAGACTGGTTTGTATGCCTTGTTACCAGTGCAAAGATTCTTATTTTTTTTAAGTTGTTATTACAAAATCAAAATTTGGATTTTTAATGGGAACCGGATATTTTAAAATCCAAACGTCAGAGCACTGACAACACTTAGTATAATTGATAATAATACCAATAAAGATGGGCTTAAAAAACAGGTGTAAAGTAAGTTATTAAAAACCTCACTTTTTTAAAACCTTTGTGGATTAAATGGAATCAAAAGGTTATTAATTTTTTTCCCACAAGAACCTGGGAAATTTGATTTGAAGGTATTCCATTAATAAAAAAATTAAAGAAATAAAATTTGGCGGGTTTTCCAACAGATAAGGTTTTTGAAGTGACGATTGATTTGTCAATTTGGTATTCACCAAAGAGCCTTAAATTTATTATTTTTGTTTTAATTTAAAACCAGACATATTTAAAAATTAATATGATATTAAAACCCCTAACAAAGAATTACATTTATTTGACCTTGGGAAAGAAAAGGTTAAACCTTTTTTAAAAATATATTTCAATATTTCAAATCGAAAAAGTCGAGGAGGTAAACCCATAAATATATTATCAATTACAACGGAGTGGATAAACTAAAGGAAATAATTAAAAAAAATAAATTTTGTTGCAACAAAGGGATTTTTTCCTGGTTAATATCCCCTTTAAGCCACACCTTAAAATTGGGAAAATGTTGAGTGAAAGAACATAAAAGGTTATCCCAACCTTATTTACTCATTTTTAATATTAAGAATGCCTTTTTGGCATCAAAGTTTTAAATTGTCTAAAAACATACAAAAACATATAAAAAAATGTTAAATGGCCAAAATAGGGTCGAATTTTTTTTTTATTTCCACCAATCATCATGATCATCAACCCTGTGATAGTCCACCGCCGGAATAGGCCTCCCCTAATTCAATTCTATTATTAGTGGTTTGACCGATCCCACCAGGGTCCAATGGGGGAAAAAAAAATATGAAAATTTGTTGTCCCCTTGGATTCGATTCCACGACCTTCCGGTTTGTCATTTGGGAAACTACTATTATATCCTCTTATTTCTTCTTACCAAGGAAAAGCCGAATTCTGTATATATATAAGGATTGGTTATATTATATGGTATATATATATGTTAATAATTATATGGGGTATACAAAAGACGCAGAACGAGGCAGAATAAACAGAAAATTCAAACCTTTTTAAAAAAAAACCCAAAATATTAATTTAAAGGTATAATAAAAATAATTTTGGCCATATAAAAATATTAGGTGCAAAAAAAGATTAAATTATTAATTATTTTTGATCTGATCCATTTACGAAACTGATTTAAACCTTGGCCTTTGTTAAAAAAGCGGTATAATAAATTTTCTGGAAGTTTTAATTACTGGTTTTAAGAATAATCGTTTGGGCCAAGTCTTAATTTCAGTTTTAAACTTAAACCTCCCAAAATTAATTACAGCGTTGATTATCGTTGTTTTAAAGTTTGAGTTTTAAATACTTTTAAATAAAATCATGGGTACATTTTTTCGTAATCAATAATCAGAATCAAAAACCAAATTCACAAAATTGTATTTAAAAATGGAACAAAAGGTATTTGGGAAAGTATTAAAATTCCAAAACTTGTCTTATTTTAAAAGTCATTTTGATAAAGAAAATTGTAAAATTTGACGTTAAACTGAATTTAAACAAATTAGTTGTATCTTATTCAATGTTGTGAAACATTTATTAAATTCAATTTTGCCAAAGACCATAACTGTATGTATACACTGTCTAAAACATTATTTTAATGTTTTCCTTTTAAAAATGAACAAAACTTCCCAAAACATTTATATAACATAATAAAAGCTGAGAGGAATTCCAATTTTGGACACTTTCCATTGTGCCCATTTAAGTTTGTTAATCAAAGAATCTAGAAACAAGTACCCTTAGCAAAAAATGGGGCCCAATGGTATCACCCTTCCCAACCCGGGAATCTTCACAAGATTTGTTGTTTCAAAGGATTTATTTCAAAGATTTTTAAACTAAACTTTAAGTTATTCGAGAAAAACTTGATTTAAATATAAAACAAAATTTAATTAAAGCAAGATTGAAAAGATTAAATTTAAAGACGCACAGGTTCTTTTAGCTTGGATAAAGTTCCCAATTAAACCCTTTAAAAAGAAATTTAAAAGTTCAATTAGTTTACCTTTTGCAGGAGATGAGGTTAACTGCATAGAAATTCCCGGTTTGGGATGCTCTAGTCGGAAGAACCAAGGCTACAGGTCGGCCAGTGTTGGAGGTGGAAGAAAACCCAGTCATGTTTTAAATGAACCAGTGGATTTTTAAGACCCACCACGTTCCGTGCAAAAATTTTTTTTAAATTTTACGAACCGCCCAGGTTAATTTGATTTCCTGGTAGTAAAATGAAAGCCCTGAAAAAACGGACTGCCATTCCAGAGATTAGCCAAAACAAACAGAAAAACATAAACAAAAATTTGAAATAATGTTGTTTTTAATTGAAAGTTAAATATCATAATTATTAATCATTTAAAAAAAAGCAGGAAAGGAAAATTTTAATTTTTGGCCATAGTCCAAAAATAATGTATTTAAAACCGTAGGCAAAACCATATATGGAATAAAGCATGTTTATCCGTTTTCAATGGCAAATTGTTAAATTTTAAAACCCCATTAAAAATGGGGTTTTCCCATAATATAGGAAAATGTTTTTTTTATTTATCGTTAAATATCAAATTATTAATCATTTAAAATTATTATTATGTTACAAAATAGGCAACCCAATTTTATTTATTTGCATAGTCCATAAACATGGCGGATATTTAAAAGGTAGGCAAAAACCAGTGAGTAGTGTTCTTAAATAAAGATTTAAGCCGCCCAACAAACGTTAAATTTCAAAAACCCAATAAAATGGTTGTTTTAAAAAAGAAGAAAAGTCATAAAAAATTAAATCAAAATGTGAGAAGGTTGAAAAATAAATATTTTCCAAAACACCTTGTTAATTTTGGGCGAATACTTATTCATCTTAATTAATTTTTTTTAATTATTTTGTAGATTCTTGGCCGGCGTTAACATTTAACCGTTTAAAAAAGTCACATGACCAAATTAAACCAATTTAAAGGGATTCCCAAAAAGTAGATTTTATAGATAATATCTAAATATAAAACCTCATTTAAAGAACCTATATAAAATAATAAAAATTTAATTGCAAATTACAACATATTTGGTAAATCAAAATAGAAAACGAGCAAGTTTAAAAAAACATATAAAAAGTTCGGAATATTTAACAATGAAAAAGCAATACAAGCTCACCCAAATAAGACTGACATCTTAAGTTTATATGTTAAAGAAATAAAAAAACGAAAAATCACCAACGTCCCAAAATCAAAACCAAAAAGTGAAATATCACAACCACTGACTAATTATATCGCTTTAGTTGTTTTATATGACATATTTCCATAAATGCCTTAACTTTAAAACATATTTAACCTTTAATAACGCTTTGCGTCAATTTCTTCCGGTTATTTTATTATTTAAAAAGCTATCTAATATATCTGGCAATATCAAACCACACAAAGAAAATGGGCAAAAGCCTGACTTTAACTGCAAACGGGGAAAAATTATTAAAAATTTATTAGGTACTCAAAGTCCATCGTGGGACAATCAACGGGATATTAATAAATTAAGATCAAATTTAAGTAAGGGAAACGTTTTTGTTAATTAAAATGTAGAGTTAATTTGAATTTAATTGATTTTCAATACAGTTATATTGAATTATTAGATTTTGTTCCGGCCATTAAAAAAAACAATTTAATTAAAGTAAAACTTTTAAGAACATTAAAGATTATAGGGGCCGGTTCCGCAAATTGGTGTCAGGCAGCCCATCAAAAAAAAATTGTCCAAGGAACTGAGCAAATTTGGCGGTTAATATTAAGCCAGGCAAAGGGTCACCTTTCCCGAGGAAAACATAGGCCTTTCTAACTTTTCTTTTCACCGGTTACCCAAAACAGTCCAAATTTAGAAGACATGGGAGACGGATTTTAAGGGCCTTTTAAACTTCTGATATCTTTTAAGGTTTCCAAAATCAAAAATGTTAAATATTACATACAAGCATTTTAATGTACATGGAAAAAATTTTAATTAATGCAAAACTTTTATGGAACAAACCATTATTCTTTAAATGATCTTTCGAATAATTTGGATTGTACCTAAAAATATTTTACATTAAAATATTTTAAAGGTTAATCTTAAAAATATAGATGGTTTAAAATAGTAGACCAATTTAAGAAAAACAATTATGGGAAAAGTTTTTGGATGTATCTTAAGGTTGAAGCCAAAGGTTTTTTCATAGGCAAGAGGTGTGATTTTTGACCCGATTGACGACTTGACCGAATTTTCATATTATATAATTTAGGTAATTAGTACAACTTGTTGAGGAATTCAATAAAAAAGTTGGAAGCTGAATTTGGGTCCCGTGGAGAACAAATATCGAAATAAAATATATTTCCAGTAGCAAATGGGTTGATTTGATTTTAAGGATTTAAGAAGGAGAGCTACAAAGGTCAAAGGATCTTTTTGGCCTAATGGTTTGGACCCCAATTAATAAAAGTGAATTTTACAAATGTTTTCAGGAAAACGATGGATCTGAACATTTATTTTTATGTAATCAGGAAACCACTTAGAAAAAAAAAGTTTTATAAAACCAATTTTTTTTTAAAAACTTATTTGTTTAAACATACCCTTTGGTAAACATAATAAAAGGGGAAAGAAATTTATTGTTTAGCTAAAGATTTTTATTTTAAATAGTTTAAAAGTTAAAGTTTGATAAAACGGAAGGTAGTATTTAACAAAACAATCGAGGTCAAAGACAAATATCTTTATTCAATATGGTGATTACACCTTTTTTGGATTTCAAATAAACCACCGGCCCGGGCCAAAGCCAAGGAACCTGGGTAAGAAGAAGCGGGACTTTTTTTCCTTCTTTCATTGGTTTTATTAAATTTTACAAAATATCAATTTTAAAAGAAAATAGCCTGGGAGCAAAAGTTTATTACCATGGTTTAAAAATAAGGAATACAAGCAATAATATTCCTTTAACACAAAAATTCATTAAAACTTTTAAATTTATTTGCAGGTTACATGAACGTTTTCGGATATTTTGTTGTAAAGATATACACTGCTTAAGAAAATCATTGTTTCGTTTTGTTTTTTGGAAGAACAAAATTAGTAGTAGAGTCCTAGTATTTTATATTATTTGGTTCAACAATGTTTTCACAAATTTATTTTTTGTTTAAGGAACGTACATAAATTTTAAATATTAAAGAAAAAACATTTTTATATAATGCTTTTTAAGGTAGTAACACACTTTTAATATTTTACTACTTATTAAATAAGGAGTTATTATTATCTAGGGAAATTTAAAAATATAAAGGATTTTTGCGTTATGTTCAGATAAAACCTGTTAGAGCTAAAAATAAAAAAGTCTCCGACCCTGCAACAAAGGAAAGTTCAAAGTAAAATTGCACCTTGATTTGGGTGGATTTGGCAACAAAAATTTAACAATACAAATATTTTTAGAGGATTTCAAGGTATCGAAAAGGGGGAATGTGGATAGATCCCCGGTCCAAAGGACTTCGGATCTCATTGCAGTAAATAGATCAATATTTTTAGAAAAGAAGTATTGATTTTCCTAGAAGACCGATGTAATAAAAATCTGGACGTCACTTGAAAGGCCTTAATCAAAATAAAAATGAGAAGTTTAGCCTAGAAATTAAGGGAAAACGAGGAAGTTCCTTAATAAAAAGGGAAAAATATTTAAATTTGAGGATACATTACTTCACCCGTTATATCAAAGTCAAGTGGTCAACATAATGGCCCCATCACACAACTTTATGACGATTGGAACTATTTTTGTTCAGTTACAACCAAAATTGTAAGATAATGGCGCCACCGCCACTAGATAAAAAAAATTTACTGTAGTTGGTTTAAAAATACAGATCACGTATTCAAATACTGATGTCAACTTTTTGGGTTTTAATTTGAAAAAAATGGCAAGAAGGAAATTTAATCCAGAAATGGAAGAAGCGGATAAAAAGTTAAACCTAGAGAAAAAACTTCTAAAAGTTCCCTTTAAGGAAAACCGTTAAAGATCGAAAAAAACCGTAGAAGAATAACCATATATAAAAGATTTGTTCACACTTTTCGGAAATGATTTATGGAATCCTGTTTGACGGTAGGTCCTTGTCTACAGGGAGACCATCTGGTGGGTACCACCCGGTGCCTATTTCTGCCGGGAAGAGTAGGTGGAAAACACCACCCGGGTTCCCTTGAAGGGCACCGTAGCCGCGAAATTTATTAAAGAGACTTAAAACCCTTAAGGTTCTCACGGTAGGAGGCGCAAGCGGGCAATACCACTGGTATTATTGTCCATGGGCGTCGGTGACCACTTCCCCATCAGGGTGGCCCGACTTTCGTCCGCCCGCGCTTATTTTAATGGAATAATAGAGCCAAATTAATTGTGTTGCAAAGAGCGGCTTTTTATTCAGTTTCCAAAGTTTGTTTTCAAAGTTACACTAATGTCCGATATATTGATATACTACGGACTATTGGGACAAAGGGGCTTTATATAACGTTGCAGGGACGCAAGTAACCTTTTTAAGGTTAAAAACTAATTCCTTTCCGCTTTAATCCGTATTTAAGCAAAATATTTTTCAGTAAAATATTTTCTTAGTAAATTTGGCTTTTAAAAAGTTTGAGAACTGTTTAATTTTGTAAAGTTTTATCAAACCCACCAATTTATTTTTTTTTAAAAATTAAATTTTTTTTTTGGAAATAAACTGCAAAAATGGAAGGACAATATAAATAGCCAAAACCAAATTAAAAAATAAGAAATCGAAAATATGCCAATTTTAAATAAAAACTAAGGTTTTCGAAAACATAGAGAAAGGGACATATACCAACTTAGTCTGCCCGTGATCGGATGCCAAAAGAATAAACGTCGGGGCAAATATTTAATTTAATAATATCCGACATTTGCATTTGATATTATACAATTCCGGCAAAAAAAGAAATAATTTTTTAAGGTTTTTTGTAACATAAATAAATAGTAATTTATTCCATTTCAATTGAATAGGAATATTTTTATTTTTTTCATTTGGAAAAGGGGACTAAAATCTTTTCAATTATACTCCCAAAATGAAAAGGAATTTATTTAGAGGCAAAGTTGGTGAGATATTGAAAAATTTGCAATTATCAAAAATCCAATCACGGGGCGATGGTTGGAAAGAACCGAAAGTCGGGAATAAATATTTTAAGTAAGGCCGAAAAGGGATTTGAATGCGGTTAAAATCGGAAAATAAAAAAAAAGAATTTTTTTCAGTTATTAAAGCGACACTATATATTAAAACAAGTTTCGTTAGGTTTTGTGTTCTTTTTGGGATTTGTTTATATTTCACGTTGTAAACTAAAACAAATTAAAATTCAGGAATCCATTATGTTGTTAGGATTCAAATATAAATTTTAAGATGGTTGAAGAGATAGATGGCGGAAATCGTTTTGAAGAGGCGCAATCGTTTGTCAAAATAAGGGGAATAAGAAATTTCGCCTTGAAATTAGTTGATTATCCCCTTTAGAACTAATTTTTAATGCCGGCTCACTTACGACTGGAAACAGCTAGGACCTTAATAACAATTATAAAAACCATTCCCATGTGGAGTTTCGCAATGGACCAGGAAAAATTGAGACCTTCTTTTTATGGCGCGTCACCCAAATTCCATAGTGTCATTTTTGCCCGGAAGGTTTAGGATATAAAAAACACCAATTATCCCCGGTTAAAAGGGCAAGGGTTCCGAAGCACCGGTAAAGTCTTAGGATACTAATGGTACCAAACAATTAACAATTTTTAAGTCTATTTGGTAACATAAAAATATGGATAAATAATAAATTTAAAATATTTGAAAACAAGCAAAATGTTTATCTTTAGTCACGTCACGTTAAGCTTTTTTTAAAATTTTCCAGACTTGATTTCCTCATAACATTAAAAAACATATCAAAACTAAAAATTCCTTGACCCGAATCAAATTCGGAATTGGCTATCGTAATGCCGATAAACCAGAAAAGAAAAAAAAACATGTTTCTGTAATTATAACGTTTGACTAATACATTTTTAAGTTTTAAAAAAAATTAGGTTGGAAGAAGTTGGAATTTATAAAAAAAAAATAAAGTTATGGATAGAATGAACCACAATCTTAATTAATTATGGTTCAAAGGGTAGGTTTAAAATTAACACGAATTTGGACAAAAAATTTTTTTAAATAAATATGACTTTAATATAAACTGTATTTATATATTCATTTAACTATAACCATTAGATAAAGGGACAAATATATTTTTTTTTTTTAAAAAGAAATAATTTACAAATAAATTTAAGTTAAATTTTTCCGCTTATGATTACAAAAATAAAACAGTAAATTAAAACATTAAACCCACTTTTTTACACCAAACCGTATTTTTGGTACCAAAAATAAGCTCGACTTCTAAACCATTAAAATAAAATGTTGTTAATTGATAAAATTAAAGTTTCTACGAAACTGCCCTGGTATTTTTTTCCACCACGTTATAAACTTCTCATTTTTAAGGTATTTATTTATTTAAAAAGGTCGTCTTTACACGTCTTATGTAGAAAAGAAGTCTTGTTAACCAGGTTTGAAATTTAATCGAGCGAGGTTTTGGTTTTTACATCAAGATTATTCACTTTAAAATATCTATCAAAACTATTATTTAAATTTTTTAAAATGGGACCAAATTGGACACCTAATAACCATTTTAGGAAAAGAATGAACGGAAAGGGAGCACTAGGAGGGAAAGGAGGAATATTATAAAAAATCAATATTAAAGGCTTTAAATTGAATACCTCATTGTTTTGGGTAGTCGGCCCAAAAAGGTTCCCTGATGCGTGGGGGCGGGAGGTTAAACCAGAAATAAAAAAACCCAAAAAGTTTAGCTTTCCACGAATTTGCTTAATGAGAACGTTTGTACAACTTGACGTTCCTGCAAATACTTTTGACTTTTAAATTAAGGTAGTGGATCAGATTAATGTTTCATTTATAAAATAGTTTATTTATACTGCCGCAATGAGAAAACAAACCCTTGGTGCAGAAACCAATTCAATATCCTTTCGTTTATTATTGTTAGGACACACTATCATCGGTTCGAAAAGGACACCTCAGACCTGAAAAAGAACAAGTGAAAGAAATGCCTTTTTTGTGTCACCTTTTAAAATAATAAATAATTTGAAGGTAACATAAAAGAGGAAATTGAAACAAAAACCTAAGCGAGATTCTATTACCAGGTTTTTTTTAAAAAAATATTACTATCGGAAAACCTTTAAATATAAAAGTTCTCTGACTACCTTTAAATTTATTAAACAACCCTTGAATGTTTACTTTGAGATTTTGAAAATGAAATTCCCAAAGAGATTTATTTTTTTGCAGTCTTATTTGGGAAGAATTAAATTTTTTTGTTTCTTTGTACCATGTCAAGGTTTTTTGGACATACAAAAAATTTAAATGTATATTTAAAGCAAACCAATCATTATTTTTATTTCTGGAACAACTTTCTAAGACTTTTTGGGGCCCAGGTCAAAGGGGACAAAGATCGTAAAGTATTCCGCATCTCTTATATTATGATACCTCATTGAATAATTAAGTTGCAGGGGGGATATTAACGATAATTAAACCCTTTAACAGAGATACCCCTGGTTCTTGTAGTTCTTTTAATTTCTAAGTTTTAAATGTAATTAACCCGGATTTATCCGTAAAAATTTAAATTTTCCTGGAAAGTATTTTTTAAAATGATTAAGCAAATTGTTGGAGAAGTTAAAAGGGACTTAAGGTAGAAACTGGAATTGTCTGAGGGAAGAATTTTTTGAAATAAGGAAAAATTCCTGGCTTTCTATATAACGGCAACAAATTTTTGGTTATTTTAGAGGTTTACCACATCCGTATTTTCAAGTCATCCTTTTTTTCTGATTATTTTTATTTTTCAAACTTTTTAATATTTTTGAATAGGCACTCCAAAAGTAACAAAAGGTCTTGTTTTGCTTGATTATTTTACTTTTTTTTCATTGTAAAGCCATATAATTTTTTGCCTGCTTTTAAACCCAATTGTTCATCAAATCAAGAACCCTTTTAAATAAACCGTTTTAGGTAAATATTGATTCAAATTTTTCCTTAAAAAAGGAATAATTAAATAAGGCCCTTCATACTGTAAATAGTAAAATTTTTTGGTAATATTTACTTTAATCTTTCCAATTGTTTTTATTTAGAACAAAATATTTTTTACAAAAGTCTCAGTTATCGGAAGGTTCAATAAAAAATTGAAAAAGGTTATATTGAATTTAAAATGATCTGAATTCCAATTAGGGTAAAATTATTAATAAATTAAATTGGAAGAAACCAAAATACTTATTAGATTCAGATAGTTTAATAATTATTTAATGCAAATTCAAAAGGAAAAAACCAATGAGGGTGGGGGATCCAAATAAAAATTTTAAAGTATTTATCAATAAAATATTAAAAAAGCGCCTTTATCTATACTATACAGACTAAGTTTGGTCAAAAAAAGGAAAACCGATGTTTTGAAGCCAGTGCTCCAATATAAATAAAATCTATTTACAACTATTTAAGAATAGCTCAACCTTTCTAGCTCGTTACTGGCTATAACCCTAAATTTTGATGTACAGGTTTAAGGAATGGTTGCTTTTAAAAAAGTTCTATTGTTGAAAATTCAAAACACTTAATATTGAAAAATTTTTTTTATGTGCAAGAGATTTTCCTGGTTGTCGGGATTTCAAGAGTCGAATTTTGACCTGTTCTTTAGAAGGCCGGGGTTCTGTTTAAAGCCAAGCCTTAAACCGGTTGTTTTTGGGCCATTTATAATTTAAATTTTTTTTTCCCGGCCCGAATTACAATCTTAATTAACAAAATGATTTTACCGGTTTTCTGGCGTTTAAATATTTAACGGTTCCCCGAAGTTTCAAAAACACTTTCCACCGGGCCATGGTCACGGGTTTGCCCGGCCAGTCAGGTCCTTGTTGCCAAGGCCACCCAAGCGGGTTTCCCGATCCCTTTGACTAATTAATTTTACCTGGCCTTAAAATTAAGGTTTTTAATTCAAGCTGGAAAATCTTGTTGAAATTTTAAAATTTAAATTACAGGGGTCCTGCCCGTGGGGAAGCCAAACTGGTCCCTACCCCCAAAGAAGTTTTTTTCCCAATACCTTCTTAATATTTGGTAGGTAGGAAGGTTCCAACCAGCCCGGAAGCAATTTGTTTGTAAACATGGGTGGTTTGGGTGTTTAAAATATGGTTTAAAATTTATTTGGTTGGGTTCTTTTATCTTAATGGCTTAAGTTTCCTTCACAAAGGGTTCAAAATTGGCCGTTTTTTTTCCAATATAAAAGGTTTTGAAATTAATTTAATTATTGGGTTTAAAAAATTTATTTTTTTACAGGGTAAGGAATGGAAAATCTACATCAAAGGCTTAAAAATTTTGGATTGAACCGGAAAAGGTGAGTTCTTTTAAAGTTTCCAATAAAAATGCACAGGTACTTTGGCCCGGGCCAAATTTTTCCACCATCCACTGATGTGGCCTTTCCACAACGGCCCAGAGCTTTTAATTGTGGGGTTACCTCAACCGTTCAATAAGATCCTTTTCATTGGAAAGGTGTAAACAAATTGCAAAATAATATTTATCCATTCGGGAAGATTTTAACAAAATTGGTTAACCAATTTTAAAAAACCAAGGAAAAAGGGCCAAGGAACCGATTTTATTTTTCAACCCCATTTAGTAAAGGTAATTTTAATTAAATAGAGTTGGTTTTTGGATATAATCGTAAACCGGTGGTGAAAATTTTATTTCTTTTCCGTTGTGGTTTTAAAACTTATAACGGGAAGATTTAGGTTTCGGCTTTTCTTCCCAAATTTCCTAAAATTTGGGAACCAATAAAACCCTTTGGGCCCCATTTCCAAACATCCTCCCATAATCAATTTTCCACAACAGGGCCAATTGCAAATTTAATTTTGGTAATTTAATTTTCCAACCTTTTCTTGTTTTAAATTATTGGAAAGCAAAATTTTTTAATTTGAATAAAGATAAAAATGAAGATTAAATAAAATTCTTCAAATTATTTTGTGAAATTTGAAAAATGCCCAAATAGTTTTTAACTCCCAAGGGGGTGGAGGGTCAATGGGGAAAATTAGATCGAATTCCGGTTTTCAAGAAGGCCAAATAAGGTTCAACTCTTTGGGGCCTTGGGGGCATAAGGTCCAAATAAATTTAACCTAAGGGTTTTAAGGAAATAAAATTAGAAACTCCGTCTGGCCGCCCAAGAATTTTGTTTAAGTTTTTGGTTTTTGTAAAGATTTAATCATTTTATCCAAAAGATTAGGGTTTCCCAATTTCCCCAAAAATTGCGAAAAATCTTTCAGAAACCAAAAACCTTTTTCCTTAATTTTGAAAACGATTTCCCATAAAATAAAAGGGATTTTTCAGGACCTGGAAAAATTTTCCTTTGGAAATACTATTTCCCTTTCCAAAATGGTCGAAAACCAATTGAAATTTATTGGTTTTTTTTATTAAAAAATAAAAAACGTTCTTTTACTTTAAATTTAAAAAGTTGAAAAGGAACGGTTTAAAGTTAAAATCTTTTGAAGCATTTTATGAAAAATTTAAATTGTTTTCCCAAACAAAATAAAATGTTAAGGTTTTATAAAATTTTAAAATTTCCTAAGCCAGTTGTATGAAAAGAAAAGCCCGCTAGTTTCTTCCTGGTTTTCCCTCGGCCAAAGGTTCCTTTCCGGAATGGGGTAGTTATTTGACTCAACAAACCAGGCTTGCGGTTTTTTAATTTAAAAAAAATTTTTAACAATTTAAAGGCTGGAAGCCCGTTTATTTTTTATTATTTTCAATCATAAATGCCCCTTTGGCATTTAAAATGGTGGGAAATAAGCGGGTTGAATAATAATTAATAATAATTAAACTTTTTTGTATTTAAAAGCCATTCGGGCCAGTTAAACCCAAGCCCCCAAAAATGTTTTGAGAAAAGGTTTTGAACCAAATTATCGGACTTGTTTTTTTAAAAATAACAATAATTTTGAAAATTAGTATTTAACTTTTTAAAAAAATGGGATTTTAAAGGTTACCGTGGAAAATGATTATAAATAAGGTACAAATTTTTTCCAAACCGGGTTTGAAGCCCAAATGGAAATCTTTCCAGGGACATTGTAAAAATTGAAAGGAAAAACCAAGAAAAACGGTTCAAGCTTACCAAAATAAATTTAAAAAAAAGTTAAAGGAAACAAAGGAAGTCCCGTCTTGAAAGGAGGTTTTGAAGATAAATACAAACCCCGGGAAGGAAAAAATTTGGTTTAGGAGGCTTTAATTAATTTATTACACTAGATTATAAAATGTAAGAGTTTAAAGTTAGATAATCGCAAGCACTTAACATTTCTCAACTGAAATAGACACATTTAGAATATTTACACTAACGAAAGTTCTGAGAACAATAGATCCTACGACTTTGTACCCAAACTAGAATAAGGCATACAGTTATTTGCCACTATAAACACGATCATATTATGCAAAATCAATTTTAACCCTACAAAACCCAATAATTGTTTAAAGTTAGATATATTTGAAGAAAAGAATGTTAAACGTGATTAATAAAATTTTGACATTTTGACGGAAAGGGATATCTAATTATTAAAATAATAACACACACACACACACACACACACACAACACAAAAAACACACACAAACACACAACACACACACCCAAACACACATACACAAACACAACACAACACACAACATTAAACACAACACAAACACACACACACACACACACACACACACACACACACACACACACACACACACACACACACACACACACACACACACACATACACACACACACACACACACACACACACACACACACACACACACACACACACAAAACACACACTAGCACACACATTATTATTATTTTTCAACTTTATTTTAAATTTAGTTCAACACTTAATGTTTATTAGTGTACTTTTACTTACCTTATTACTGTTTAATCTTACTAATTTAATTATAATTTTTTAATGTGTTATTGTTTTCTACTGTTTGTGTTGGTTGAATAATTGTTGACTCAATAGTTGTTTACTCTAATATGTCGAGTCAATATCATTCAAGTTATAAAATAAACCGTTATTGGCTTAAGATTAGGTCATAAGTGAAACTTAGAACTAAACGAAGGTTGGATTTGTTTTCAAATTAAAAAAAAAATGATAAATTATTCAATTTATGTGATGAGAATGAGGGTGAATTACCTGGACTACTACATAGTTAAAACCTTGCAGTTTGAATATTTTATCCTAATAGCTATAATTTGAAGGAATTATCATAAACAGTATTCACATTAAAGTAAAGATAGATCTATGTATATTATGGCTACTGGGGGAGTTTCAGAGTCATCTTCCATTATAATGACGCAATTAAATTTATGATGAAGTTTGAGCCATGTCTCACAAAATAGCCACGAACATTGGATCCAAAAGAAAATGGTTAAAATAGTTGATGAATATACTCAGAGCATTCCATTATCTATATTTAAGTATAATTAAGGTATTATCGAAGATTGTTTCTTAGTTATACGCCTCAACCGCATTCCTGTTCGTTATTCGTTGCGACATCTTTAAGCAGTTCACACAGCTTAATTTCGCTGAATGAGAGCATATGATACGTTAATGCCATTGTTTATATCGAGACTATTCCAACATTAAAATAAGCCATCATTCTGTTCTAACCACGCACGAGACAAGATTAAATTAGTTAAAACATTTTAATTGTTTTTTTTAAAGTCTTTCGAGGTCCGTCGAAATTTAGTGGCGCAGCCGGTAGGATATCCTTGTCATATCCTGTCTCTATACTAACGTCCATCGGATCCCCAACAGATTTGTGATTAGATAGTAGCCGAGTTAGGATATCCCGAACCAAATAAATAATTCCGCGACGCGGCGCGCATCGGTGCAGCATCCATCGAGGACGCGCAAGACCTCCAACGTCACGACGTGGGCAGAATCACCTGAAGGACGAGGTTGAGCAGACTGTGAGTAAAACTTTTCACTTCCTGTTTCCATATCCTGTTCTTCCTTATTAATCGAACCTATTCGTCGAATTTAATTTTAAGATACGTTATCTGATTTTGTTACCCAAAATAGGCAACAAATTCGTCCGTATTATTTCTAATTCCAATTAATTAATTCTAATTGTTTATTTTAAATAATATACCAAAATGTGTTCAATAATACCAAAAGACATTTTAGATTTAATTCTAGAAATGACGGGAGAAAATTATTAAACTTATTCATATCTAAATGCGAATAGGTACAACAGGAGGTAATGATAATTCCAACAAAATCTGTACCAATTTCCTATAAGCAAACTTATAGGTAAACAGCTTTTATTAAGGACAATCCGGACATTAAAACGTGGGAAGGTTTAAAAATATTTTGACGCAAACATTTTGGCGGCCCCTGCCTGAAGAGTGTATAGAATCGAACTTGAATCACAAAATCAATAATGGAGAATCATATCCTCAATTTTCGTGAATTCAAAAAAGCTCATTTTTCAAAGTTCTAATTAAGAGATGAAGGAATTAAGGCGCGAAATTAATAATTTATAAAACACAGCGTTGAACGTGTTTTACAAACCTTCCTGAGGACTTAATTAGAATCGTAAGGCTCAAGGCACTTCTACTTTTAGAGGACGCGTTGTATAGTAACTGGAGGAGCTTAACTCTTGACCCAGTAATCAAGAAATAATAGGTCTAAATCTATCAATCTTCAACTTCAACAAAAATGTTGTGATACCAATTCCTTCAACTCACCGGCTAAACCATTTAAGTTTGGAATTCCATCAAACCAGTGGACAAAAGGTTAATCCGAATGTGCAAAAAGGTTACCGTTTGGAGGACCATGAATATGGCTTTCTCAAACCAACACAACAAACACGAACGCCGTTTCAAAGTGGGGTTTAGATTTAGTATACCCCAACAACAGAGACACCCAGGATTCATGCACCACCACCAACAACCTAACCAAAACAAGTTTGTTTCCACATCAACCAATCCCAATTTAAATAGGCATTCAGCCTAACCTAATAAGATGGTTTCCAACCACAGAATAACCAATTTAAATTCGGATTCCACACCACAGTCAACAGAATTTACTGATACAGATGTTCAATGCGCACCGCCCTATTAGACAAAATATGTTGACAATGACGATTTACAATGAAGAACCATCGGTCATACGAAGAGGAACCCCAAACAATAATTACCATTATCAAGATTACTACGAGCTGTTCCTTGAAAATTACCATGTAGAACATCCAGAGGAACCAGATAACCTGGAAACGGATAATCCAACGATGAAATTTCAAATGCAACCTTCGACGACGGTGAAATAATTCACCTCATATTCTGACAGTATTTTAAAACTCCGCATCTGATTCGGAAATTAAATTTCCTTATTGACACTCGGTGTCGGTCGTTTATAAGCCCTGAAAAGCCAATAATATTTTAAAGGTACAAATATCTGAACCATTCACAGTAGTAAGTACGCATGACAGAGTATTCATGATGAAGTTATACTTATACCGCTTTTAAAACATTTAATGCAAACTCGCATAAATTCTACATTTATAAGTAGATGACCGATAGACGGACTTATCGCTGGACCTCCCAAAAAAATTGGCGCAATGTAGACATGAACCACCAGGTATTGCAGAAGCCTAACACCGAAATTCCAATTATTTACAACCCGCAACATGAAATTATTAGAACCTGACGGAGACACGCGTTAAACCTGACGAATCTTCAGAAAGGCGATGCAATAGTCAATTTACACGGTTCAGTAAGACAGCCACATGCCGTGCGCTTTTGGTTAAATGGAAAACTTTGCCGAAACTACTATCCAAAATGTTTCAATGAAAAGCGACTATCAAAGTTGTAGAACCTTTTAATGTTCTCCCTTTGAAATTCCACTTGCACAATAAATACAACAATGTCGAATGGAGATCGATGAAATTCTCAAAGAAAATTTACAAAACGTCTAGATCATACTAACGAAGAAGAACGGCAATTACCAAACTATGTTACGAATATCGTGATATTTTCATGAAAAGATTCCACTTCACAAAACCAAGTTCCAAAACACACAATAAGAACGGTAAATGAAGATCCGATAATTAGACCATAGAAATCCGCCCTTACAGAATGAGGAAAACAAAGAAAGTAAATGACATGTTGAGAACGATGTTATTCGGAATTTCACCACCTTGGAGTGCACCGTACACTTGGTACCGAAAAAAGGTAGATGCGTCTGGACAGCAGAAATTTGAATGGTAATAGACCACGACGCCTTAATGACATAACAAATAGACGACAAATATCCTTGCCAATATAACGGATCTCTTTGATAAACTTGGTAAATCAACATATTTTAGCACCTGATTAGCGCGGATACCACCAAATTGGAAGGAATGAAAGATCGACCAAAGACAGCTTTTACCACCCAGTCAGGACATTGCTGAATTCAAACGCTGTTCGGTTTGGCCAGCACCAGCTACGTTCCAACGCGCTATGGATAACGTCCTTCGTGGTATCATAGGTCTACATTGCCTCGTTTATCTGGATGACATAATTGTCTATTCATCGCCTACAGGAGCATATCGACAAATTCGGAATATTTAAAACGCCTACGGAAACTAATCTAAAATAACGCTAGTGCGAATTTTGAGAAAGGAAGTAGTATTTAGGCCATACAAACCAAAGGGTTTGAAGCCCAATAACGATAAAATGCATATTAATTTCCTTACCCGAACATCAACCGAGATTAAAAGTTTTGACTGAGGATATTATAGAATTTATAAAGGACTTGCAAACTGACGCAACCACTCACTTCGTCTTAAAAGAAAAATAAAATCGAAATCCAGAATACATAAAATGCTTTCGAAAGATGTAAAGAACACTCACAAACGCACCGAACAGTATCCTGATTTTCTCGACCTTTGTTTTGACCCAGACGCGTCAAACTTGCTCTGGGTGCAAGTTCTGTCGCAAGCATTGGGCAGTGATAACCGTCGCCTTTCTAGTCGAACCTTAAATGATGCTGAGACCGGCAAGCATGATTGAAAAAGAATTACTAGCAATTGTGGGCCGTTAAACATTCGACCCACCTATACGGCGAAATTTACCATCTACAAGACCACGACCATTGGTTGGTTAAATTCAAAAAGAGCCTAATAGTAAATTCCAGATGGAAGTTGGCCTTGCAGAATTTGGACTACGAAATCATTTAAAAATGGAAAACAAAATAGCAATGCCGATGCATTATCCAGAATAAGAATAAATGCTCTGGCGTGATGATGCATCTTTGAAAGTTAATATGAGAAAAGAACAAAGCCACAAAATATTTAGACGACGTGTAACTGAAATTGAACAATTGTAAACAGGAAAAATCAGACAGCTGATAACATTCTCATCCGATACAGAAACAGCAAGATCCCTCTAAATGAAAAGAACCCATGTCTTTACCGTTCCAAAGTAGCACTATCACCGCATTCTAAGGCCGAAATAGCATAGGCACAATACATTCTGCAGAAGACATAGACACATCAGGTATTGAATTCTCCAAGGGCAACCGATCGAAACCAAACCAAATACTGTACATACTAACGAAATGAATGTCAGTTAAGGATATTTCCAGAGACAAACAAAAGGTTCGAAGTTCATTTACCCTAGATAACTTAGATCTAGTGAGTTTCCCAAAAGTTATCAGACCCAAGATTAAATACTTCTTTATTCGAAGACATTCAACATCGTAATCAGTTTCGAAGTCACGATAAACTATTTTAAAAAGGTAGTGTCAGACTATATGAATGTACTAAACGTATAGTAACGTAGAAGATGAAAAGGAACAACGTGAAATAGTCCTCCAATATCATACAGGAAAAGAGTTGCCACAGAGGTATAAAGGAAACCACAAAACACATAAAAAGGACATTTTATTGGAACAACATGGATCAAACTATAGCAAGATCATAATTCATGTAGAGGTAAAAGATGAAATACGACCGTAAACCCTTCAAACCGGAAATTAGTTAACTCAAACACAGTATAAACCTTTGAAGAGATATTCATAGACACATTCTCTTAGAAGGGAAGTATTTCCTAACCATCATCGATGCATTCAGCAAACCAGGACAAGCCATTGAAATCAACAGCCGATCAACCCGAAGTCATAAGAGCACTTATAAAGTATTTTTCTTTTACGGAACTCCGACCAGGATTAGCTCAGATCCGCATTGAATTCAATAACGTTCTATGAAGGAAATGCTAGACCTCTAAAGTTACTCTACACATTGGTCCCCGCATAATCCCAATTCATGGGATTGACTGAAAGGTTCCACCAACTATCACCGAAATCTACTGATCCCAACACCACATAAGATCACAGACGCAGCATCTGTAATGACTTACGCTGTTATGTCATACAACCACACAATTCAACTCAACTACCGGACTTACTCCATTTGAAGGAAGTTTTGGCACACTGAATCCAACAATGCTTTCCATGAATTTTAACAAACACTATACTCAACAGTTAGTTAAGGAACACGCACACAGAACCAAGTATCTATACAGTACCTGACAGATAAGATAATGAGAAGAAAATGTCTGTAAAAATAAAGACCAGGTGAATCACAATTGATTTGGACATAGGAGATACAATTTACATAAAGGCGTTAATACAAGAAGGGTAAAGATAAACCACGCTATCAGAAGGCTCATCAGGAGCGTCAATAGAAATGTGGTTTCCGTCGAACAACAAACGTAATACTGAGTACCTGTTAAAGATATTAAACGCCCTCCACAGGTTAATGCTCGTGGTGATCCAGATGATGGGAACCCAGGTTTCAACACTCCGGATTAAAGAATGGATTGTTACCGGTCAAAAGTGACCTGGTTCAGCTATGACAATTGGGTAGTTGTTAAGATATTAGATTTAAATTATTTACGAAGAATAGAAAACACTATAGATAGATTTGGATTATTAAAGCAAGTTCAAAGTTAATCGATGTTAAAATATTAGATTCAGATTTTATAAAATGCAGAGAAACAAACCGATTTACACTATGAACATAATTGTTAATAAATTTAAACAATTAATTCGTAATTCGAATCAAACGAAACTATTAAATCCACTAGTTTATTAAAGCCATCAAGGAACCTAACAATAATGACGCTGCAGTATATAGCTTGTTAGAGAAATTGCAGACACAACAGGATACTATTAAAGTAAAGTCACTTAATATCCGAAATAGTGGTTCCTTCACAAATATTGCAAATTCGAAACTAAAAGTAATTTAACAATTAGAAGAAAGTATTCAAGTATACATAAAGCGTTAAAATGAATCGAACTCCACCAGACAAGTTACAGACCTTCATCTATAACATTTTCCTAAAATTTTCAAAATTATACACTATTTAAAATGAAATTGAATTTGCAATTGCTTTAGTAAAAATAGGTAACATAGTCAATTATTGATACAGAGGAACTTATGTTAGTTTTAAACAGATAGAAAACCAAAGAAGCTAGCATTTCCAGAACCTACGAACATTTTAAAAATTAGAACAATGCATAGAGTTAAAAGCCTATATTACAAATCAGATAAATTTATTGATATCCTTAATAAGAAATGGATCTTTATTATAAACTAATCCCTTACCTATTCCAATAATGGCGACAAAATTATCCTTCCTAAAACCCATTACCTGATAGTGAAAGTTGAAGCAACGATTGCTCAATGGATGGAGATAGACGGCCCGATTCCTCTGCAACAGCATACAACCGTTTATTAAGATAAATGTATCACCGATACCATGGAATTTCTCATAACATCCAGCTGCCACCCAATAGCTGTCACCTTGGAAAATTCATGATCTATCGAAGATAAAATCGTTGGATCATTTACATATGATGGAAACACTATAAAATTTTGTAACAATGAAGTCACCAAGAAAACTGTCAGAACCTACATTCTAACTATCGAAGATAATCTGTAGAGCAAAGAGATCAAGACCACATATAAAGAGACATCCAAACCCAGGAAAGAAATAACCTCAACGCACCGATTATCCATTACCAAAGATACAATGAGCCGTCAATTGAAGGACTAAAACAATAAAACTGTTAGCCAATTAGGATATCCAGCTCTAAACTTAAACTACAGAAAGTAAAAGTGAAATTATAAGTGAAAATGAATTGCGAAACAGTTATATGAATAAGTATGTTTTTAATGCTAGTTTAATTAATATTATAATTGTATACTAGGTATTACTACATTCCTTGTAATAAGAATAAGATAAACAAATTTTCAACGAAAAAAACGAGTGATCCTGCGGATAATCTTGAACTTAAGAGGGAGGATTATATCGCCTCAACGCATTTGTTCGTTATTCTTGGGACATTACTTAAAGTTCACACCTGGTGGAATTTCCGCATGAATGAGTAGCCATATGATACGTTAATTGCCATTGTTTTATATCGAGACTTTATTACAAATTAAATAAAATCATTCTGTTCTAACCACGCTCGAGACAAGATTAAAATTTAAGTTAAAACATTTAATTGTTTTTTTTTAAAAAAGTCTCGAGGTCCTCGAATTTAAGTACTTTTTTGAAGAATCTTTTAGGACATCTTTTATAGTTTCGGGCAAATTTTGATTCATTGGTCTTGTTGAGGGTGATTAATTTAACAATTGATTTCAGTAATGGTTTTTAAATTAATCTGAATTAATAATAAAAATTGGTTCTGTTTTTACTGTGCGAGGAAAATTTTAAATTATTAAAGCCAGCATGCTTTTATTTTGAAATTTATCTTTATTAAGCTGATTTTTTCTTTTTACAGGGCAAATTGATATTGAAATATGATTGCCTTTACAATGGCAAAATTAGCCTTTGGGATTAAATAAAGATTTAAAACCTGAGCACCTTTTCAGGGTTTTGGTTGGCTATGTGACCATATCTCAGGAACGGAGGCACGTTTACCAGAGGTAAGGCACACGATTTCAAATTCCAGCTATTTAGGTCAACGCCTTCGGTAAGATTTGGACAAAAAATTTGATGGAAACAGTTTTTGTGGTTCAAATTTATAGTACGCCCGAAAATCCTACGAAGGCTGATTGATTATATTTTTTGTGTTTCACTTTATATATCTCCCCGTTTGAAAGATCTATCGGCACGACAATAACCCAGTTGTTTCGTTGGGCAGCTGGTATTTGCTTTATTTGGGCCATCCAGAAACTCATTTTTGCTTTTTTAAGCGGTCTCAAAAAGCCATTTATTTGTTAATTATTTTAATTGTTTAGCCTTTTTTAGCGTTTGATTGCTTTGGAGGGGAATCATGTCCCTTGAGCCATTGGTTTTTTGGTAAACATTTGAATTATTTTAAAATAAAAAATTTTTGTTATTAAAATCTTTTTGGGTTTCACCAAAACCCCTTGGGCCCCAAACCCAAACCTTTCCCGGTTTTTCCCTTTTAAAAGCAATCCCCCACCCAAAATTTTTTAAAATTTAAAATTTTTTTTTTTTTTTAAAATTAAATAAAAATAAATTTTTTTACTTTTATTTTTTTTTTATTTTTCCCAAAAATTTTTTTAAAAGTTAAAGTTTTAAAAATTTATTTTTTTAAAAAACTTTATTGGGGAAACTTTTTATTTTGGGTTTTCCTTTTAATTTTTTTTTAAAGAAATTTTTTTAAAATTTTTTTTCAAAAATCCGGGTTTTTTTTAAATTTTTAAAATTTTCCCCTTAAAGTTTTAATTAGGGTTGGCAAGGGCCCAAATTTTTATTAAAATTGGGTTTTATCCTTTTGTTTTTGGGAAATTTGGGAAAATTTTTTTTAAAATTTATTTTTTTTTAAAACCCCTAAAGGGTTTTTATTAAATTTTTTTCCCTTTTTAAAAATTAAAATATTTGGGGGTTTTTGGGTTTTATTTGGGTGATGATTTTTTAGTCAAAAACCGGAAAATAGCCATATTTTAAAATATTTTGGGGTTTTTTCCCTTTGGGTTAAAAAATTTTTTAAAAACCCCTTTGGTTTTAAAAAGAAATTTTTTTATTTTTAAAAAGGAAAGGGGCTAAAATTTTGGGGGGGTTTCCCGAAAAATTTAAATTTTTTCAAAAATTTGGGTTTTTTCCCTTTTTTGAACCCCCCCAAAAAAAATTTTTTTTAAAACCCAAATTATTTAAAAAAAAAGGGTTTTTATTTATTTGGGTTTTATTAAAAAATTTGTTAAAATTTTTAAAATGATAAATTAAAAAAAAAATTTTCCCGGTTATTAAAGTACTCAGGTGGCCCTTCCTTTGAAAAGTAAAATTTAAAAAGAACACCCGGGTAGGGGAAGGGGATAATTTCTTTTTTTTTTGGAAATTTTTTTTAAAAGGACCTTTTTTTAAATTTTATAAAAAAATTAAAAGTTGCCCGTTTTTGGAAACAAAGGTTTACAAATTTAAATTTAATTAAATTTTAAAATGGGTTGCTTTAAACCTTTTTTAAAAAAGGGTTACCCCCAAAAGGCCGGGCGAAAAAAAATTGAAAAAATTCCGGAAAAACCAAGAATCTAACACCGTCATTAAAAGACCAAATCTTAAAGTTTTAAAAAATTTTAAATTAAAAATTCATTTTCAAGAAAAAGGAAACCTTTTTTAAAAAAAACAAAAAAATTTTGAACTTTTTTAAATAAATAATGGAATTATTTCTAAGGGATTTTTAAAACAAACCCTTTGGGAACCAAAAATTAAAAGAAGAAAATTCCAAAAACTTTTTTACCCAATTAGGGCCTTATTTGGGATGGCGACGGGTTATGGGGGGTTTATTCTTTGTAAAATTTTTTAGGATTGCAAAATTTTCGGTTTTAACTAGGACGTGGTTTCAACAAGGGGCCCCAAACCCTTTTAAAATTTTAAAAAATTTTCCCGGAAATGTTTAAAAATTCCTGCCTCCACTTCCAGTTACCTATATTTTTTGGGGCCCTCGGCAAAGAACGAAAAACCGGTAATTGAGGCCCAAAAAAACCCGGAGTGGGGTTTGGGGCCCCCCCCAAAAGGTTTGAAATTTGGGACGCAAGGTTACATTTAGAAATTTTTAAAAAATTACTTTTGCTTTTTTGAAAAAAATTTTAACCCGAAGTTTTAAAATTTTTTTTTTAAAAAAGCCTTGAAGCATTTAATTTGGGAATACAGTCATGAAGGAAAAAGAAAAATTCCCAAAATATTTAAAAATTTTCAATTCCGATAAGGAATGTTTATCAGACAAAGTTTTTTTTTCTCCAAAATAGCTTTTGAGTTTTTGGCTTGGGGGGTTTTTATAAAAGTCGTTAAAAATTTTCAAAAAAAAATAAACCCTTATAAAGGGGGCCTGTTTGGGTTTAAATTTTTTAAAAAATTTTTTACTTAATTTCCAATATATTAAATTTAAATTTTTAATTTTTAAAGATTGGGTTTGGTTTTTAAATTTTTTAAAACCCAAGAAAACAATTTTTACTTAAAATATATTTGTTTTTTTAATTTTCGGTAAACTTTTAAAAATTATTAACCAAACCCGGGCCTTTCCGAGGGTTTTGGGTTTAAATTTACATCACTTGGCAATTGGGCAAAAAAAATCAAATAAAATTAACTGGGGTTTTTTTATTTTTTAACTCAAGTTTGGAATTTACTGTTTTTAAAAATCTGTTTTTTTTTCCAAATAATTTTAAAAATTTTGGCAATGTTATTTCCTTAATTTTTTTTCCCCCCAAAACTTTCCCAAATTAGGAAAATTTAAAATAGGATTATTAAAAAATTTAAAGAATAAAAGCCTCCCCAAGTAAAAAAGTTGGCAAGGGTTAAAACAAAAAAACGTTTGGGAGTTTTTTAGGCCTTGTAATTCCTGCGAAAAATAAATTACAAGGCGAAAAAAACAAATAAATTTGTTTCCGATTCTCCCCGACTTTTCAAAGGTAGTAAAAAAAACCCCTTTTTAATTTTTTTAAAAAAAAATTTCTTTAAGAAATTAGGAGGGAAAAATTGAAAAATTTTTTAATAAATATACCTTTTACAAAAACCTTTTGATTGAATTTTAAAAGATAATTAATTTAATTTTTTAAGCCCCTTTAAGGGTATAGGCCCCTGCTTTTAAAGGGGGGGTTTAAATCCGGGGAAAATTTATTTTTTTCCTTTAACATTTCAGACAAATCCCTGTTAAATGTAAATAACCTGCTTTGGATTCAAAATGGTTAGTCTTCCCCTTAACATTTTAAAAGGGGTTAGGGGTGGTTCCACGTTTATTTAGAATTTTTTTTTCCCAAAATTTTTACCCCCCCCACGTTTGTGTTTCGTAAAATTTACCAATCGGGTTTTGTTTTGGTAGGGAACCTGTTGACCTAAACAAGAAAACAAAAACCCTTTTTGTCTTAAACAAAAAGCAGGGATTTCATTCCGATTTAAAAATTAATAAAGGAAAAAAGAAAGTTAATTGTACAATTTTTCCCCCCTTTTTGAGGGGAAAAAATAGCCCCAAAGCCGGGGCCTTAAGAATTAAGTAAAAAAGTAAAATTAAAAGTAATAGTAATTAAAAAAAAATAACACTTAGTTTTTTAAAATTTAAATTATTTTCAGAAACTGTTTTGGTTTTTTTAAAAATGATTGTTTGGGTTTTCTTTGAAAAACCTTTAGTGTTTCTTGTAAATAAATAAAAAACTGGGCGAAGTGAAACTTTTGATTAAAATTTAAAATTAAAATTTTTTAAGTTTTAATTAAAACAGGGATGCAAAAATAATTTAACTTGTTCCAAAATCTTTTTTTTAAAATCTTTTTTTAAATTTTTTATTTAAGTTTTGTTTGTTTGAAAACCCTGTTGATTTTAAACATATGTAAAAACTTGTTTTGCATGTAATTCTAACCCCAGGGAACTTTGTTATTTAATTGAAGGGGGGGTTTGTTTTGTCATTTAGGGGTTTGTTTGTTTGCGGATTTTGACAAATTGTTGAAAAATTATTTTGCTTATTAATAAAGGAAAGCAAAAGGATTATTTTAAAAAATTAAAAAAGAAACTTTAAATCTAATTTTTAAAAATGTTTATTAAAATAATTAAAAAATTGGTTTTTTGGTAACCGTTGGGTTTCCCTGGGTTTTTTCCGTGCAAAATGGGTTTAAACAACGTTTCGCTTTGAAAACCCTAAATTTAAGTGAAAATAACACCCATGTCTACTTTGATTTGATAAAAAATTTTTTTAGGGGCGGTAAAATCCCCATAGGGGATTGTCTTTTGGTTTTTAAAAAATTTTAAAATATTTAATTTTTTAGAAAGGAAATTTAAAATTTTTTTAAAAAATGTTTTTGGGAAACGCAATTGCATTAAACCTAAAATAAGGGTTTTATTATTTCCGCCCTTTTTGAGGTCAAAATAAAAAAAAAATAATTGATTTATAAACTTGGTATTTAAATTTCATAAAAGTTATATTTAAAATTAAAGTAAATAAAAGGAACAAGTGTTTTAACACCAAAATTAGACCAAAAAAATATGATATTTTAATTTTGAAAGGAAAATTGGTCAAAATAAAATTTATTCCTATTGGTACCCCTTTTTTGGGGGTTTTTATGGCCTGCTATTAAAAGAATTAGAAAAAAAGAAATAACCCCGTTTCCGACGAATTTTACTAATATCTTTTTAAGGTTCAAAATCAAAAAAATTTTTTGCATTAAAATTAAAAATTTTTTTTACCAATTTTTAAAATTTTAAAAAAATTTATCCAAAAAAATTGTTTGGGTTACCCAAAAAACAAAATTTCTCCGGGATTATTTGAATTTAAAATTCAGAGTTTTAGTCCTTTTGTTAAAAAAATTTCATTAATTAATCTTTACCAAAAAATTTAAAATTTAAAATACAATTTCAAAAATTTTCCAAAAAACCCAAATTAAAAGGCAATTGGAAAATAAATTTGGAAAAAATTAAGGAAAGTTTAAAAGTTTAAAAAAAAATTTTATGGGAATCTTTTTTAAGGAACCAAAAGCTTCAAAACATTCTTTTAAAATAGAAAATTAAAAAAACTCTTTAAAACCCAAACCATTTTTAATTTTTAAAATAAAAAATGAAACCTTAAGAAACAAATTTAAAATTTTATTAAATTACCCATTTCGAAACCTTAAAAAAACAAGAAAATAAAAAATTATTGTTATCCTACAAAAAACAAGGTTTAATTGGAAACTAAAAAAAAAAAAAAAAAAAAATTTTTAAAAAATTTTAAGAAAAACGCTTTTCCAAAAATTAAAATTTAAAGCCTTAAAAATTTTTTTTAAAATTTTTTAAAGTTTTGGGCCCAAAAAATTTTGGTTTGTTTAAAATTATTTAAAGTTTAAAAAATTTTAAAACAAGGTAATTTTTTTGAAAAAATTTTAAAGGTTTTTTAAAAACGGTAAAACATGTAAATATCGAATTTTAGGAAACAACCGAAAAAACCGGTCTTGGTTTCCCACCAAAAAAACCCAAAAACCGGGAAAATCGACCCAAACCCAACCTTTGCCTTTTCCAAACCAAAGGGGATATTTTAATATTGCCAATTACGCCTAGCGGGGCCCGGGGAATACCCAGCACCCTTGGTTAAAAAGAAAAAGGCACGCGGGGCCCCAAAAGGGGAAGGCCACCCCCCTTTAATGGCCCCAGTGGGGCCCCGGCCTTTTATGTTTATCCCCCCGGGGGTTTTTTTTTGGGTGTGGGAAATAAAAAATTAAACGGGGAAAATTAAAAAAAAATAAAAGAAAAAAAAACAAAATAACCCTTCCCCGGAAGAACCCCTTTGAAGGGCCCTCGCCAAACCCGGAGTTTTGGCGCCGTTTGGCAAAACCTTGGAGAGGGTGTTTTCACGCCCCACCCTTCAGGAAAGGCCTTTAAAAGGGCCTAAAAAATTCACCTTTCTGAAAAAAGGGAACTGCCGGAAAGGTGTTGGGTTTTTTGAAGCCACGAGGGGAACCAAATAAAAAGGATTTCAGCCACCCCGCTATGAACGCTGGCTGCCCTTTAGTGTAACCAAACAACTTGGGGCCCAAAACCATTTATTATTAGGAACTTTGAAAAGCAAACGCCTTTTAATAGGAATTTAAGCTGTTTTGGGACTTCCCTAGGGTTTTCCATGGAAGGGAAATTAAAAAAATGGTAAGTTCCTTTGAATTTTCCATACAATTTGAAACAAAACCTTTTTAAGGTAAAATTTAAATTTTAGGAACCCCGCCCGGCCCCAATAAATTTTGTTTTGTGGGAAAAAACCCCCGGAAACCCAAAACAAAGGCCGAATTTGGGAAGACACCCAATTGGGCGCGAATTCCATGCCCAAAAAAACTTTCAACCCCGGTAAAAAGATTAATTCCCTAATACCCAAAACAGGATGATCCAAACATTTTTAAATTTATCGGAAATAACTGGGATGAAACCTATTTGTATGAATGGAAAACCAAAGGGTAGAATTACGAAGCAGCGTTTCATCAAACAAAAATAATTTTCCTTAAAAGGGCCACAATTTTAGACTCGTCGGTTTACTTATTTAAAGCAAAATGGCTGGGGACCTTTAATAAACCAAGCCTCCGGGGAAAATTCCTTAAAAAAGGCGCTTTCCGTTCCCAAAGAAAACCACCTTTAAAGGAAAAAAGGGTTTTTTAGAAAGGGAAATGAACGGGGGAACATAACCAGGTTTACCACAACCAGGAATCGGGTTCAATATTAATCAGAAAGCTACCTAGGGTTACGAGGTCGTCAAGGGAAACCAAAGGCGGTTGGCTTGGGAAAAGCCTTCATAAACCTTTGGAAGATTTCTTGGCGTCTATCTTTGAGCCGCTGAAGGGATTGCTTGACCCCTTTTTAATTTCTTTGCTTCCCCCGAATTTTTGGAAGGGTCAGGGTTCCATTCCTCCAAAAGGAATAGGAATTTTAACGTTTTTCAAAGTCCGGGTGACTATTTTTCCCCGACGAGAGTTTTGCGCCTCCCACACCCAAAGGTGGGGAAAGTTCTTTTAGTCATGTTCCAGACATAAACGCCGAAGCTCGTCGGCAGGGTTTGTCCCCCCCAACACGGGGGAAGCCCGGAAATATACAGTTTTTAGTCGCAATTTTTCGTTTAACAAGAAAGTTCATTGGCAAAGGGCGGGGGATGTTCAAATTAAAGGTTTGGGAAAAAATCGGCCACGCCAAAAATAACTTTGGGTATACGTACGGGCGGGAAAGGGAATGTAGCAAAGCGAAGGAAAATCCTTCTTTGCTTCTGCAAACATTTTGTACCGGGAGGACGAAAAAAGGTTGAAAAAACCCCTTTAACCTTTCTAAAAACGGTTGGTCTTATGGGGGAAGAGAAACGTTGGGAACCGACATTTAAAAACGGCAAGGGCGCCAAAAATTAAAAAGCTGGGGAGTTTCGAGAGGAAGGTTGGGGAAAGGGTTGAGGGGGTCCCAGATAACCCTTTTTTCTGATGGGTGGAGAAAAGCCAGGAAAAGCCCTTAAATTTTTTCCCCGGGAGAAAGGTCGCCCTGAAAATTTAAAACCACGAAAAAATTTCCTTATCAAATTGCTTTGGAAAGCCAAAGGCTTTAAGGGAAATAGTTCCCAGGTTTCAAAATTAAGACAAAGGTTTGTGATTTTTTAAATTATCCCTTTTTTTAAATGTTATTGAAATGGCCCAAATTTTTTTTTAATTAAAAAAAAAAAAATAAACCAAAATTAAAAAATTAATAAAAAAAAAAACGTTTAAAATTCATACCCCATTTTAAAACAAAAAACCTTTTTTCCCTTTAAAATCCAAACTTAAATAAAATTTTTTAAAAATCCCAAATAAAGGAAAAATTAAATTAAAATAAGAAAAGATAAAGCTAAAATGAATAAAAGTTTAAAGGGAAAAAAGAGATTTTAAAAAAAATTATTTTAATAAAAATCCAGGTTCGTTTTCCAGTTAACCATTTCGATTCCTTCGCCATTAAACCTTTTTTCCCCTTCAATTTTACAATTTTTCCTTTAAAAAAAATATTTTAAAAAAAAGTTTAATCAAAGAATTAACCAATTTTGAATAATTTTTTATTTAAATTTTTTTTAAAGGGTTTATTAAATAAAACGTTTTCTTTTCCTGTTAAACTTATACCAAAAAGGAAATTATATTGATTTTTTTGGTCAATTTCATTATCACACGTATATTAACGGTTGATGTAATAAAGTAATTAATATGGGCAAATGTTTTACACGTTATTCTATTGTAGTTGTTTTGACTATGTTTACTTTAATTTTGTTTCGGATATTTTTGAAAAGCATAAATATTTAAAAAGAAAAGAATTTAATAACGAGTTATTAATTTTATTTATGTATTTTATTGGTTAGTTTTTCCGGTTTATGTTTCTGTATGTTATTATGAATATTTAATTAATTATTCTAGTTCTATATTTTTCATATATTACGTGTGGTGTGTGGTGGTAAGTTTACAGTGTCCATTTTCAATAGGTGTAAACACTATCAACATGCCACTAGTTTCCGCATCATAATTAGGCATTACTTGTTACATCTTGCTTACACGGTAATTATGCTAGCCACTGTGTCCTTTAAACCAGAATGATTTAAAAAGCTACCAAAGGGCAAAAAGGTAAGATATTAATTATTTAGTCCGTCTCCTGTAATAGGGGAACCTTCCTTTTCGAGTGCAGCTAACAAATCAGTTACTCATATATAATCAGAAAAAGGACTAAAATAATGATAATCAAAAAAACCCCTCTTTATTTTACCTTTTCTCAATATAACTAGAATTTAAACCTCTTATTTGAAACCCTTATATCGATTACGAATTTTACTTCAAATATAATAACAGGCTATAAAGTATGTTGTGTTACTTGCACATATGGAATAGTGTGTTCGGAATGCCATTAGTCATAGGTATAAAGCACAAAATGTTTCATTAGGGGCCGTTATTTCGCAGAATAGAGCCGTTTTAACTTTTCTAACAGTTTTGATTGCTTGGCTTTAAAGTGGGGTTTACCCGCCTTAGCAACGTCAAGGCGGAAATTATTTTTGTTCGCCGCCGTTGTCGACAAACGCGCTGATATCAGTTTGTTTCTTTTCCATTTCCAATTTCTTTCATTATATTGGTTTTGTTTCTTGCCCAAAGATGTATTTTATTGTGTTAATGATTTTTCATTTTTTATTCCTGAATAAAAGATAACCTTAAATGATATTTTCGTAAGTTTAAGACATTTTATATTTAAAAAAAGAAAATGGTTTTTATATTGATGTAATTGTTTTTGTTATTTGAAAGTTGTTTAAGATAGGTGGAATAAGGCTTTAGTTATTCCAAATATTTTATTAAGCTTTTTTAGGTTGATGTTTAATCATCTATAGAGTAGAATTTACTTTATTTAGTAGTGAACAGTATTAAAGTATATAATATAAAATATTTCAAGCGTGATGCAAACCAAATCTTTCCCGGTTTTCAAAGATTTATTATTCTATGGGGAAGTTGTAAAAATTTTGGGAACTTACGTCACCCGTTAGTGTTATAAATCCTAGGTGCTTAAAACCTTGTAATTTGAAGATTGTTACTAGTATTTGTCCATCAATAGTAATTTAAACTGGAATTGCTGACTGTTCTATTTTAAAACCCCATTGGTATTGTTAAAACCTGGCGCTGGCGGTACCAATGGCGGCTGAAGCAGATTATCTACAGCCGAAAGTTGACAATGTCGAGTCATGCCTAATATATATGTTTAAGTATTTGTAAGACGTAATTAAAAAATAATGTTTATTAACATCTAGTGATCCTATCTTTTTCAATGTAGATACGTTAATTGTATTTCATTATTATAGCCTATAACGTCAAAATAGGAGGCTTGAGCAACACATATAGAGGCTGGTTATGCCCATACCTGTTTTTTACCCGGCAACGTCAAGCATTTACTTTTCTGAAATACATCTATAATGCAATTATAGACAAGAAATTAAAAATACCAGTAAGTTTGAAGCTAATACCACGTACGATTTTAATTCTTCTTATAATATTCTGATAGTTACTTCTCCTTCCATTGTACTTTGAAATATTCATATAAAAATTGTGCAAGAGATACGTCAATAATTGATGTTTAAATTTTTTCTTTAAATCTTTAAGTGGATATCATATTTTGTACCACATCACGACCTTATATTAATTTTTATTACTCAAGCCTTTCAAAGTACAAGCCGTGGTATTATACATCCATTGTTTTCCTATAACAAAGTATTAAAAATGGTTTTATCCTTTTATTGGAGCCAAATTTAAAAGAAATGCATTTACTGCGGAATATTATAAACTTTCCTAATATGTTCATATGTTTCGTTCATTATGGCGTTACACTAGTTCGTTTCCTTTTTTCGTTCCCGTCTATTATACTCCCTTATTTTCAAAGATATTAATTCTTAAGCCAATTTTCCTTAAGAGTAAATATCGGCAAACGAGGTGGGAGCCCCAAAGATGGGTGTGAGACATTCGAAAGTGGTCGGGTGGGCTAAAAGAATAGCAAGATTTAAGGGTGGGTGCATTAATATCCAGGTGGACTGAACAGGTGATATATAATAAGTTTTTTTAGTCAAAACACCATGTTAGTATCAGCATTGATTCCTTCGCAATGACTGAGTGAAATGAAACCTAAGGGGGTTAGGGAACGAGTTTTTTGATTCTTTAAATTTTACCAGTTTCTTTTTTTTTTTTCTTATGATGAGGTTTAAAATTTTTTTTTCAATTAGCAAAGGGGATGAAAAATGAATTGTAATAAAAGGGACATCTCCAGGGAATTATTTCTCGTATGTTTGATGTTTTCAAAAAATTGATCACCTGGAATTTTATTGTTATACTTATTTGATATACTTCTAGTCTAGTAATAAATTACTACACTACCAAAAATACTTTATACGGTTAGAAAAAAGAACAAAATAATCAAAATATACATTGCACAATTTAAAATAAACCAATTTAAGGTTGACTCTTAAAGTTTTCAGGCTTTATTAAAAGTTTGCGTAATATGTTCGAAGTAAAAGTGTGAATATTATTAATAATGGCACTTTATTTCCTTGAATTTATTTAAAAGATTCTGTGTTAAACCTGAAAGTTAAATCAAAGGTTAACAGAAATTATAAATTGTTTCTATACTAATATATTATTCATAGTATTTGATATAGTAAAAAATAAATTTCAACAAAACAAAGGGGTAACAGTTAACTTGGTGATCCGAGTACGTTTTGGTTTAAACAAAGTTCATAATTTCTCGATGTAGTATTGCCAATTGAACTTGATTGACTTCTTTCATAACTCCATTTGAGTCATCTTTAATTTATAAATATATCGTTTCGTTTCTACATTATCCGGCATCCATAGCAGTTATCTATTAAAATATTATTGAATGTCGCTAATTAAGAGGCTTAACATAACATACAGATTTTTTCATCACACTGACATCATTCCTCCCTTTTATTCTTTTTAGTTCGTCCCGGGATTTTTGATTCCATTCTGTAGATATATGGTGATATCGGCATTAAGTATTGTTTGTCCGTAACCTGTCTTATTAAACATATTATAAATATAGATAAATTAGTAGGTATTTCTTTAAACCGGAACCCGCCTTTCGATCTTCCTTTTTCAATAGACACAGGTCACCAGGAGTATCGTCAGGAACCGTTACGAAGTTTTTCTTAATACCATTTTTAAATTTCGTTTTCAAAGAATTTTTTTGACAGCCCTTAGTTACTTTTTAACTTTATTTAGGGAAATGTATTTTTTAAAAACGTAATACCCTCATAAACTATTTTTATTTCGTTCTGTTTGAGGACTCTTTTTTCAATACCAAAACTTGTAATCGATCTGGCCTTTAAGGTGTTTATTCTGCATAAAATTTAAAATATTTTTTCGGAGAGTGCCAAAAGAACGGATTTTACGAAATTCATCAATTCAAATTACGAAGTTGGGGGGTTGCTAGTTCCCTTAAAATTACCTTTGTAGCTACGTTCAAACTCTATTTAAAGTAATTTAGAAAAAGGCAGGATAATTGTTCGAACCAAACACAGCACGAAGTTTACTATTTTTATCTTTTTGGAGAAGGAACTGCAAGTTTCCCATTTCAAATGAAAACCTTTTCGTTCATGATATCGCAACAATTATATAAATATTAACTATGCATATTATATATGAATAAAACATATTTAACGAATATTTTCCGAGCATCTATCAATGTGTGTACAATAATAACTGGTTTTAAAAAGAAAACGTTAGCATACTAAAATGAATTATTTTTAACAGTTTCTATGGTAAAATGGTTTTAAGACTCTGAAAAGAGAAATATTAATCAAGGCCCCCTTTGTCGGGTTTTTAAAGGTCCGACGACCGCGTTTTGATCAAGCATTAACAATACCCTATTGGTAAAAAAACCGTTTTTTTAAAAACTTACGAAATTTGGGGCGTTAAACAAACAAAGGAAAAAATTATTTAGTAAATGTTTGATTATGTATGTAAAAAAAAACATCTAAAGATAATATTATCATTCAATTGCTAAATGATAACCTCTTTTACTCAATATTATTCTTTAAAATATATAAAAACCGAATAATTATTAGAGAAATTGAAAATAAAGTTTAGATTTGGGCCATCGCAAATTAACTTTTTAAAAACTCAAACGTAGATTGTTTACAACTCTTTTTCCCCCATAGGGACATAGGAGTCTTTTAGCCTGATTCGTTTTTTGTCAAGAAAGAGAAGAATTATGCCCCAAAAATTATTATTTGTTGTAATAAAAAATTCCATTAATTTGGATTTTTTGTATTTGAATTGGTTATTATTTGTTGTTTTTTGGGGTACAAAAATTTTCCCTTTTATATCTGATTTAAGCTCAAACAATTCCAAGGGCACCAGTGCGCAAAAGCAGAAGGGATTTGAGGGGGGAAAAGGGCGCAAAAGAAACCAATTTTTCCAACGTTTTTCCCCAAAACCATCTACAAAAACCAAGAGGAGAGACCAAACTGGTAAATGAAGAATTAAACGCTATTGTGGGAAGGAAATAATCATAAAGTGCATGAAAGAAGTGTTTTGCAGAAAAATTTTAAACATCTTTTCCTTCGGGAGCTGTCATTGTTATTTATTTTAGAAACATAAGGAAATTTGATTAATATAAAAATACTGTAAAAATAAAAATCAAAAAAGGCAGCCCAAAGCAGGTGTATTTTCAATTGCAAAACGGGGGTAATTATCATTTTAAATTTTAGCGCCTTTAGCTTCATGCAAAGAACGTAGGGTTTTATAAAACAGAGTCCAAGCTATAAATTAGTGTCCAAAATAGAAATGTCTGACAAGTCCAGATCAAAGTTATTATAAAAAATGATATCCATGAAGGATGTCAGTACAAACCAAAAGTCATATAATAAAATACCATGTCCAATTAAATGTTTCAACGTAAACACATATTATTAATAACACTGTAACTGAAACATAATGAACTTAGGATTTAACGTGCAATATCAACCGTCATGTAGGGTTAAAACTTTTAGATTTGACCAATCTAAACAAACTTAGAAACTTTTGTGATGGGCAGAAAAAAAAGTTAAAAACCTGATACTTTAATTAATTTTGACCAGAAATAAAAGATAAAAGATTAAATTTAAACCCATGGAATGAAGGACGATGCGAGTAGGAAGTTTACCTGATGGTAAGTGATATGCTCGCCTATAGGGAAAAGCGAAATAGCCAATTTATTTACTCATTTACGGATAACATATCCCTCATTTACTGTTTAATTACGCTGTTTTTTGCCCCAAACAGGAACACAGATTGTTTAGATATTTCGGGCCTTTAAATACAATATTTATATTTAACTTTTTTTTAGTAATTTTAAAACCCTTTTAAAAACCAAAAAAAATTTTTGCTTTTGGTATTATGTTTTAACGGTCCAAACCCATTTTCAAAATAAATAACTTAATTTTATTATGGGTTTTTTTGTAATAAAAGTTTAGAATGGAAATTTAAAAATTACACCCAAATAATCCAAATGGTCGTTATTGTATTTTAAGGGTTTTTTATTGGAAAAGCCCAGGGGTAAACCAGATTTTTGGTTTGAAAGTGAATGAATTTTTCTTAAAAAACTGCGGAATTTATATTTAAAAATTTATAGCAAAACCTTTCTAAATAATTTGTAAAAGTAAAAAGAAGAGGAAACCACAATACCCAAAAATATAATGTTTAAAATTAATCAAAAGTTAATCTTTTTGATTTTTATTGATAATGAAATTTCTATAAGTCTTAATAATTTGCAAAAACCAAATAATTTTTGGTTTTTTTCTTTTGTAAAAAATTTGTTTTCTAAAATCCTGGGACAAAATTTTTGGTGTTAAACATTTTTGTCCCTTAAGAAAAAGGGAGGGCCCAGACCCTGGAAAGTGGCCGCAATCTGTAGGGGGAAAAGGTTTAAAAAAACAAAGTTTTTTGCCTGGGAGCAGAAAAAGTTTCCCATCTCCCCAAAGCGCCTTTTATTTTAAAAAAATAAACTTGAAAATCCTTTTGTTTTTTTTCCAAAATGCCATCATCCCTCCCGGGGGAAAAGACGGGATTCTACCGAATCCCCCGGCCCTTGGGTTTTAGAGGAAGGGGCCCCATCTTCCCACCCCCCGCCCCCGCCGGCACTCCGCTGGCTTTGGCCCTATGCCCTCACTCGGCCTTATTAGGGGAACGTTTCCCAGCTTTTCGGGGCCGGGGACCGGAGGAAAAGTAGCCCCCATCCCCGAAAAGGGCCCCTGTTTTGGGGGGAAGACAAACACCATTCGCCCTTTACGGCCTTTTTTGCCATCATGGCCCCCCATGGGAAAGAAATGGAACATTCCGAAATTTTTTTTTGGCCCTTTTTGGTAAGGGAAAGGAAGGGTAACCCACCCCCAACCGCCCCACCCCAAAGCGCATCCGCGGTTTTACCCTTTGGAGGCCTTTCCACCCGGCCTTACCTCGGGGCCGGTTCCTCTTAGCTTCCCCGCGGTGAACCCGTTTGCGGGTGGCCCCACCCTCGACAAACGAAAAACCTTTCAAGACAAATACCTACATTAATACTTTGCGAAAAGCTTTTTTAAATTTTAAATTTTAAAAAACTTAAAATTTTGGAAAAAGGTAAATTCATTGTAAAAAAATTATTATTTTATTGGGTTTATAAACCCTAATGATAGGATAAACCAGAATTACCTTTTACTTACCTTTCCACCAGCCCCCCGGTTTGCCATCTTGCCGCATTTCCCAACACTTTAGCCAGGTCGGTTTCACCCCCAGAATTTGCCCACGGCGCCAGTTCTGCCGTCTTAGGAGGGGTCCATCCCGCTATCTTTTTTGGCGAATGTTTATCCCGGTAAAATAAAGAAAAACCGCAATTCCTTTTGGCAGGACTTTGGTTTACGGTGGGAAATTGGGGAAGGCTTTATAACCTTAAATTGCAAAACCCAGTGATTAAGAAAAAAAAGACATCCGTTTGTAAAAATATATAATTATTAAAAATTATTATTTTTTTCTAGAGTAAATAAACCCAAATAATTAATAGTATTATTTTTGGGATTAAGGCAGTTTCCTTCCCATTTAAAGTTTAAGAAAACAAAAATTTGTTCCCTTGGGGAAATTTACCACCCCAATTTTTGGGAAACAAAACTGAAACTCCCGGTCCCAGAGGCCGCGTAATTGCATTTATTGCCATTCCCAAAAAAAAGGAAAAGTGATCCCTGATTGTTTGGTCAACGGTTTTCCACCACTTTTAGGAATAAAGGGAAAGGGAATGACTTTACGCAGAATAAAATTTCCTTTATTCTGATTTTATCCCCAAAAATTTTAATCTTTATACATTATTATTATTGTTTAAATTGTTTTAAATAATTTGTATTTTTACCCAACCGCAAAGATCATTTTAGGTTTTACAATAAAAATTAAAATATACAAGAAATTTCTTTCATTAAAAGTTTTTAAAAGTATATTTTTAAAATTAATAAATTGTTTTTTAATTCTTTTTGAAAATTACTTGGGTTTACTTAATTATTTGAGTCCAAAAAAGCAAAAATTTCGTCCTTTTGTTAAATTTTTACCGTCCAATTCTGAACAGGCAATTTTCCCAAAAAGACTTTTTATGAAAAAACTTAAATTGGTTTCCGTTTGGGATTTGGGAGTTTATTTAAAAATATCATAAAAAACAAATTATTAATAGTAAGAGAGATTTTGATTTCGGGCCTAAAAGGTTTTGCTTCCTTAACTACTTTATATACATAATTTAACAAAATTTTTTCAAAAGCAAAAATTAAAAAAGTTTATAAAATATTGTTAAAATTAAAAAAATGGCCTAAAAAACTAGACTTTAATAAATTTCAAACTTTTTAAACAATATTTTTTTGGAAAATAATTTTAAATTTAAAAATAATTTTAATTTATTAACCAAACCATTTAACTTAAAAATTTAGTTTTAACTTTAAAATAGAATAAATGCATAAAAATAAAAGAATTGATTAAATCCCCTTAAAAGGCCAATTTTCCTTTCATATACAATTGCTATTATTTACACATTTTTAGAAAATTTAGGGACAAAGTTAAAATAGTAAAATTTCTTAGGGAAATTAATGAAGAAGTTAAAATGGAATATACGTTTTCAATTTTTTTTCTGATTTTTTGTTATTTTTAACTTCAACAGGAGGCTGTTGTTAACCATTGAATTTTCCCAAAAAGTTAATATGAAATTTATTTGTTTTTGTTTTAAGGGCATCGTCAGACTAAAATCTTAAAATTATTTAATTAGGTAAACAGACGTAACTCCCAAATTCCATCAGGGCCCTTGGTGTACCATGAATTGTAGTTCCCGGACAATTTTATGGTGGGTTGACCGTTCTTCACCTTCAAGCGTTTAAAAAAAATAGATTATTTTAACCCAGGTTTAAATATAAAAATTTTTCATTCATTCTGATTTTGCCTTATTAAATTGAAAAAAACTGTGTTTCATAAAATTTTAAAATATAAATAAATAAAGGGAAAAGAATGCCCGGGAGACTTTAATTATTTTTCTTTCAAGCACAAATTTTTTTTTGGAAATTCAGAATTTTTTTTTTTTAGTTTTTACATCGAAATTATTAATTTGGTTTTATTTTTTGAAGACACAAATAATCTCAATGTATTAAACAAGGGATTTGTATTCCCTTTAATGACCCTTGAAGTGGGTTAAAATTATTTAACCAAAGACCGACTTTTAACATCCAAAACAAAAAAATGGTCGGGAGCTATTCCGGAGTGAGGGTGTTATTTTATTTTTCCCGGAATTATAACAGCACTGGTTTAAAGAGATAAAAGTAATGTATTTAAAATTAAAAAAAATTTAATAAAACAAGCTTTAAATTAAAAGGTTAAAAGTTTATTTAAAAAAGGGTTTTGGGATTTTGTTGAATATTTTTTATTACCAAACAGAAAGGCTTTTTAAACATTATGAAAAATTTATTTAAAAAAAAGTTTAATGGAAATTTACATTTGAAAAAAAATCTAATACCATAATGATCCAAGAACTAAATTTTTAAAAAGATAATCAAAAAAGACTTATAAAATTATTTAAATTTAAATTGCTATAAATTATTTATTATCAACATGAATTTTATTTTAACTTGTTATTGTTTTAGCATTCACAGAGTTGCTAAAATAATTTGGTTTTATATTTGCTGTAGGATGCGACTATAAAATTAATAACTACTTAGAAAAACCGCTCTCGGTAGTTAACTAATTGCGGTATTCTTGTGGTCATTCACATATATAATGACTCGCAGTAGGTTAATAATTATTTTAGAGCAGTCAACGCACTGATGCCTGCGTTATTAGCGATCCTGTGGTGAACAAACACGAGTGCATTCGCAAAGGCTATAATTTGTACATTATGAGTGAATCAGTTGTTTTCATTTAATTTATAGTAACAACTGAATAATGGAATAGACAAATAGATGGATAGATTTAAGAGATTAAAACAATATTCTTGTAATGTAGCGGTTGTAAATATATTTACCTACTTTTCTCAAAAATGTATGTGTTGATATAACATCGTTCTTTGTCATCAAAAAAGGTTGAAAGTTTAATATAAATAAGGACAACAGACAGCTTGATTCGCTACTGCATGGTGATCGGCATCCAACCCGGCCGGGGTAATGACATTTACTAACTCGTAATTATAACTCATAATTCAAAGTTAATGTTTTGTTCTATTTAATAAAATATAGAATGAAAAATTGACTTTGAATGAGCTAAGATCACGTCAAGTGGACCCCATTTACCACTTGATCATAAAATTTAATCTATATATATTTTCATAAGTACTTATGATCGAAAAATGATCCCCGAGAGGATTTTTAAAATTTTGATTTTAACAACATTTTTTTTACAATGAAAATTTTAAGCACTTTTAATTAAAAAATGGATTAAAAATCAACCGTAAGAGATAAATTCATGAAATTTTCAGCATCCATGGTCGAATGTCTATATTTTAAGAATATATTAACGACTTAAGATTATTTGTTTATTTTTGTATTGTTAACTAACTTTAAGTTAACAAATGAAAATTTAACTCATTTCTTAGAAAAAATGCATTTTTTTCATCGGTCATATGCTTTAATCATTTAAGTTTAAGATTCCGGAAGAAAATTTCACTGCTCGCCATTAGTTTAAACAAAATGAATTTATTTATGACAGCGGCCGAGCGCTGTGGAAGCGCCGCGCTACCGAGCGTCTCGTACTGCATTGAAGCTTTTATCAGTGATAATTTAAAATAACAATACAAAATATTATTATAAAACAAATTTATTATTATTTACGTTATATTATTATAATTATTTAGTTGTTGTTATTAGAGTTTGTAGTATGTCTCGATTTTTCCAAAATTATTCATTTTTTGTTCAAGATGCTCAATCACACCATTGGTCCAATGATCAGGCTACACTTTACCATATGTAATTTATTATAAAGTAAATGAAGAAATGAAGCATGAGAATTTTGTTGCAAGTTCAGTACATTTATTTAATACTAAATTGATAGAATTTTTAAAACTAAATTTGGTGCCGATAAAATTAAAAAGATCAAGTATATTTCTGAGTGGAGCCGCTTCCAATACAAAAATAAATATAATTTTGCCAATTTAGTTAATCATAAAAATGATTTTGGTGTTGATGCTGGTGTGATTGGACTTTTTCGCTTCATCTCATGGCAAAGGGCGTGTGATGGCTTGGCAGGAAGTGTAAAAGACAAGCTTATCGTGCTAGTCTCAACGTGATAAAACAACTACATAACAACCCCACTATCCTTTTTCAGTGAGCCCAAAGTTCTTTTAAAAAATTAAATTTGCTTTCTGTACGATTAAAGATCATGAGGTACATGAAGAAAAATACCAACCACGATTCAGACACTTAACAACAATAAAAATACTCGCCAATTTCATCACTACAAACCATTGGAAAATTTTTCACTAGATTGCAGGCTCGTTTCAGAAGATGAAAAGTATTTATTAACAAAGTTTTTAAAAAAGGAAAGTATCTGACGACAAATTTACCATTTAATACTTAATTTAAGCTTTTGTTTGTTCTATTCAGTATGTTATGATTATATTCTTTATGATATTGTTAACAAAAAATAAAATTTTATTGATAATAATTATAATATTATAACGTAAATAATAATAAAATTTGTTTTATAATAATATTTTGTATTGTTATTTTAAATTATCACTGATAAAATCTTCAATGCAGTACGAGACGCTCGGTAGCGCGGCGCTTCTACAGCGCTCGGCCGCTGTCATAAATAAATTAATTTTGTTTAAACTAATGGCGAGCAGTGAAATTTTCTTCCGGAATCTTAAACTTAAATGAATAAAGCATGTGACCGATGAAAAAAATGCATTTTTACCAAGAAATGAGTTAAATTCTCATTTGTTAACTTAAAGTTAGTTAACAATACGAAAATAAACAAATAATCTTAAGTCGTTAATATATTCTTAAAATATAGACATTCGACCATGGATGCTAAAAATTTCATGAATTTATCTCTTACGGTTGATTTTAATCCATTTTTAATTAAAAGTGCTTAAAACTTTCATTGTAAAAAAAGTTGTTAAAATCAAAATTTTTAAAATCGTTTGGGGATCATTTTCGATCGAAAGTACTTATGAAAAATATATATAGATTAAATTTTTATGATCAAGTGGTAAATGGGGTCCACTTGACGTGATCTTGCTCAATATGACTTTGAATAAGGTAACAATAATTAAAAAAAAGTTTAATTGCCAGTGCCACGAGCGCCTTCATCATCTTGATTATAGCAGGCACAAATCTTAGTGCTTCAAGCAGTTGCCGGTATTAATCGAATATTAATCGGTTTCACTGCTAGCCACAGGTCGCAGAAGAAAGAGATGTGGTTCACATACACTACGAAACTCTTCCTAGGTGACTTCTCAGAACAGGGATGGCGACACGAATATCACTTGTGTGTCTACTTCATTTTGCCTGGAACATCCTCCCCGGTGAAACTTAGTCTTCTGGCTGTCCAGGTTTCGCTGCGATCAGACCGTATGTCCTGTGCCTCAACGATACAATCAAATAAAACCTATGAAATTTAGTATTTTTTTTATTTATTTACTACCTACTTGTTTCACCTCGTTAATATGAGGTGATAGAATAAGGCGTTAAGCTCTATGATGACGTAATTTAAAAAATATAAAAATAGACGCTTTCAGAATATGTCTGACAACTTAGGCGTGAATAAGGATTACAAACCATAAGTATAGAAAAGAAAATCCACTTTACGAAGACCTCTTTGAAATTTGTTACGTTTTTTTTTCGCCTTCCCGTAAACATTACAGCGTAACTTTTGAAATAAAACAATTGTTTGTGATGTAGTTAGTTTCTTTGTGTAAGGTTTCAGGTCGCATCTGACTTTTATTAGCGCGCAGCGATTGGATTTTTCATGATGTTTCTGACGATAGAGTCCACAAATTTTACACAAAACTTGCCTTTATTGCTTCCGATTTCCCATTTATAATTTCACAATTGTTATTTATAATAATATTTTTCTACTGTAAATACTTTTAATATTTATCGTTGGTTTATGATTCTTATTTAGGGTTGGTTATATTTAGAGATTTTAAAAAGGTCTCAAAGGTCAGCTAGCAGAGGCATGGAATGTCAAGACTACGTTGACTTTATTTTATTATTAACTTAATAATATAATGCTTGACTTAATACTAATAGGCAAATAAAATAAAAAAAAACAGTATGACCGACTTCAAAGAGCGTATAACTATTTTATGCAATATTAGCAGGTAACAATTTGATTTCTGCACGGAATTTCTCTCACCGCATTTTAAACCTGTGATAAAAGTTTTGTGTAAAATTTGTGGACTCTATCCACAAATTTTACACAAAACTTGCCTTTATTGCTTCCGATTTCTCATTTATTATTTCACAATTCTTTATAGTAATATTTTTCTACTGTAAATACCGTTATTTATCGTTCGTTCATGATTCTTATTTAGGGTCGCTAGTTTACTATATTTAGAGATTTTAAAAAGGTCTTAAAGGTCAGCTAGCAGAGGCAGGGAATCTCAATACCACAGTGACTTTTTTTATTATTAACTTAATAATATAATGCTTGACTTAATACTAATAGGCAAATAAAACAAAAAAAATATGACCGACTTCAAAGAGCGTATAACTATTTTATGCAATATTAGCAGGTAACAATTTGATTTCTGCACGGAATTTCTCTCACCGCATTTTAAACCTGTGATATTTTTTAAGCTATCAATTTAATTAAAAAGTCATTTATAACACGTTTTATGTACATAAAATTAAGAATTTTTCAAAACCAACAATTTTTACGCAAACTTAAATTGTATTATCTTAAATAAACAAGCAATTTTGAAAAACGTACACATTAAAATGCTTATTGTGGATTATGTTTAAAACATAGATAACTTTCGCGGACTTTATAGACCAATTTAAGTAATACAATTGTGTAAGACATACTTTATGTCTATCTTTTACGGTTTGGGCATTCTGATCTTTGACGCCGTAATTTTCTTAATTTCTCAAATATCTATTAAACTACTTATCGCAACAATAATCAAAAAATGATTGCTAATACTTATTATTAAAAAGAAGAATCAACAACATCGGACCATCACAAAAGGAGCAACGAGGTAACATATATAAAAAAACGCTTCGAATTGAGTACCTGCGTCTTTTGAGAAGTCGGTCAGCCGTCAGCACCTTCTTATATAAAGAAGATGCAACATGTATAAACATTTTCTTCATACTGTAAAATTGCATACTTTTATCATCATCTTTAGCCAAGAAAAGTCCACTACTGAACATAGGCCGCCCACATGAGCTAATTCTTGAGCTTTTCCTAGTGAGCAGGTTAGCAACTTCATTAGCATCATAGCTGCTGCCCGTTGGTGCTCTTAGCACTTTGGAATCTGGAAGTGGAGGTAGTTATCCCGCTATCGGTCAGCTAAAACCCCATGATCTTCAATTGGTGGTATTTCCCTTAGTCTCCTCTTACGACACCCGCGGGAGGAAATGTAGAGGCTGAATGCCACGCCGCAAGCCACACGGCAGTTGTTCGCGCGCATTTCTATGTCGCCTAACACAGACGCAAATTGGTTACGCAATAATCGTCCTTTCCTTTCTTACTACCGCTCCTTTCGCCTGCCCTCCTTTTTTCCTTTAAGTTTTCCTCATCTCGCGAATAAAGGAGGGTAAAAGGAGAATACTTCATGACGCGGACGGCGGCCAGTGCCGCCGCAGTCGAACAATTGCCTTCGGGAGTTCTTACGCATCGCATCATATTTTAAAGTCACGAGACACGAATGGCCACGCTCCGTTCTAATAGTTAAGTTTTAATTAAATAAGTTTACCGCGAACCCCAACCGCATCACCGAAGACGCCTGCAGCAGTGCCGCCATCATACGAGGTATTTATCCTTTCTTTACCGCATTTCCAATCCGGCTTCATAACCACGTTGTCCGACCCGCTTTACGCAATTGTTCCTTTGAATCGCATCCTCGCTACTGGTCGTTTAATAGGATCTACCACATCGCTGTCACTCGAGCTAGTTGGTGCAATCACAATTGGCTGACGAAACTTGAGTGACCACGCGCCCACGCAACCAGCAGTATTGCGTAATTTATGTGTTTTAAGACATTCTTCACGTTATTTAAGTATTTTTCTAAATGAAAATAGACTTAGATTATAAAAGTAAAAAAAAACTTATATGAAAAGTCACAAGTCACAATAAACTATAATAAACTCATTTCACAACCAAACATTTTACTATAAGAAATAAATGTATAAAAAAATATGGAATTTTTATTTATTTACTGAACATTAGTTTTTTTTCTTTTATTGCACGTCATAATATGTTATAGTAAACGTCAACTACCTCCATAGCCTGGCGTGTGATTTAGAAACCGGAGGTCGTGGGTGTAAATCCTGCGGAGACTCAATAAATTTTCATTGTTGTTGGTGAGGGCAATTGGGCCGATCACCCAGTTGTCTGAAAAGTAAGATGATCCATGCATCGCATGGACATGTAAAAAGTCGGTCCACCCACCAATCTGCAATGGACCAGCGCAGCGGGATACAGTCCAAAACCCCCTAATGGGAAAGGAGTGCAGTTGGAGAGGCCTATGTCAAGCGGTGATGGTGATGATGAAGATGAAACGTCACATGATGTTGTAACTTGGCATTCTGTCATTACGTACGGTTGAAGAAAATCATAGTTATTATCACTCCAAACATTTCTTCGGAGCACTTACTCTATGCTGTTGTATTATCGGTAAAATATGCCACAAAATACAAAAAGGACAATGGATCGAGACGACCGGTAAGAGCTTGATCGTTGACAAACAAAGTTGTCTGATATAGAATGCAATCAAACGGAAAGATTGCTCTTAGGTGGCAAGATTGAGAAGCGTGCGTCTGTTTAAAATTTTAGAGGTAAAGTCGACAGGTAGTACTGCTCGTTCTCAGGTCATTATTTTTTGTTATTTGTCTTTTCTTTTAGATTACCTGAAACAGATAACAAAACTTCCAACCGAACCGTTTGGGTTATGTGACAGTTAATGATAAAGTTTGGGATTTAGCGTAGATATGATATACAAAATGAGCTTTTTACATTTATATTATTATTTAAAAATAAAGGAATGCTCATTAACGTTTTCAATCTTGGTTACTGGGCTATGTTAATCCGCGAATTCTTCTACAGACTTCATCCGTGAAATACCGAGCATAGCGTTCCATAGCTCGCTGGTGACGGGCTTCCTCATACCGGGCAGAAGGACCATGTCTAGTGCCATGGTCATCATGGCAACACCGTTGGTCAAGACCTTGGTCTTCAATATTTATTTCCTGCGATAAAGGTCCGCAGCCATCGCAGAAGAACCATGGTAACCGACAAGCCAATGGAAGGCTTCGGTGGCAATGGGCCAGGCCACTAGCTGGTGAACCGATAACCGTTGGAAGAAAGGTTCTCCGTGGCAGCCTCGTACTGGCCATCCCGGGCGGCAACCCCCAAGGGAATGGGAACCCGTGAAATAGGGGACTAAAAATTGGGGGTTTCCCTTTGGGACTTATGGGGAAGTTCTAAATTTGGGCTAAACAGACGACCAAAAGGAATTCGTTAAAATGGGCCCAATGTATTATATAAAAATTTTTTGTTTGGGATTAAAATTTAAAAACATTGAAAAATTGTTTTAAAAATAAAATATACCTCTAAACTAAACAATTTCACCAAGGATAATTTTTTTTAATTTTTATTTATTTATTTTTTTTGATAAGCGTTGCAGGTTAGTGGCAGAAAAAATAACTCTGATTTCAAAAATTTCAACAATAATTTATTAAACAGAAATTAATTTTTAATTATTACGAGTTAATCCTGTTTTTTTAATAATTAAATTTGAAAATATTTATACTGTAATTTCTCTTAATTTACAAAACCATTTATAGTCGAAACCATTTCTTATGTGCCCAAATTTTTTTACAAGGTTATCTATAATCTGATATTATTAAATGCACAAAACATTTTTTATTTAATTTAAAATTAACGATTAAATTTTTTCCAAATTTTATTATTTCTTTGCCTTAAGAAAAAAGGCTGCAGTCCCTGGCTCAACCCCACCTTGTTAGTTTGGTTAGGATCGGAATTAAATAAAAAACGGTTCCTGGTAATTAAAAAATAATATTAAATTTTAAGGAATTAAATAATATATTAATATAAATTTTAAATTAATAAATATAATTAAATTTATAAGGTGTTTTCTTACACCAGAATTTTTATTTTCTTTTAAAATTAATGCCTTATCCTGGACCAACGTACCATTCAGGATTGATTAATAGAAGATTTAGAAAATCAGGTGGTAGGAAAACAAAAACATTGTTGGAAATTTTTAGTAGATATTTGAAAAAGGAGAAAAATTTTGGGGCCAAGAAAAAAAGGAAATGTAAAGGAAAATATTTTAAAAACCGTAAACTTAAAATTTTATTTACTTAATCTAATGTAATCCCAATTTTAATGATTAAATTATTTTAAATTGTTTTTTTATTTGGGTTTTTTGGTTTATTGAAACCCGCCCATGTTACTAGGAAACACTTTTAAAAACAAATACCAAAATAAAAATTAATTATCCCTATTTAAATTCCCTTTTGGTTAAAAAGGTATTAATATTTAGAAGTTTATTGAATTAAGGTTTTTCGAACCGATACGTTAAGATGATTTATAATCTTGTCACAGAATTCCTGTTATATAAACTCAAATTTTATAAAACATATTATTTTAATCTTTCTTGAGAATCTTGATTCATATCTTATATTATTAATAATATTTTCTTTTGATTCATATTATTTACTTAAAAATTAAAATTTAATATGAAGTTACTGTAAAAATTCAAAACTGTATTAATTGAATGATTTCTAACTTACTGAGCGTCCAATGTTAGATTACGGTTTGATAGATTTTTAATGGATCTACATATCTATGAACTTTGTCTAAAATATTTCTTACTTTATTCAATAAATTGATACTTTCTTGCACTTTTTCATTTAATTTTATTAGTAATATTATTCATAAGTGGGTTAAACAGAACCTAGCATTGCGACAGTGCGAGACTCAACTCAGCAGAAACGCTCTGGCACCGATGGATAATCAGGTCATACGAAAAACTACGCTGCAATTCACCTTGCACAAAGCGCAATTCAGCTGATCACGGTTCTTCAGGTCATTACATGATATTCTGCTATCTAGAAGAAATTTTGCCGTCCAACTGGATATTCATTGGTGATAAAGGCACAGCGTGCTAGTCTAAGTCATTCGTATCTTGCTCGATCATAGTCATAGTTTGGATCTAGAGTTCAGACTAATAACGATAGTTTTGATTCATACGATATCTTATAGATTAGGATATGGGTTACTGTAGGTTCATAAGACTAGAGCATAATGCAGTCACAACGTCTTGCGTCCAGTAACTATAATGATTTGATAGAGTTTAGATTGCTCAGATTGAATTGTAAAAATTCTTACCGTTTTAACATTGTCATCACTTTTCTGACACTTTACATGTCATGTTTATACGTAATATTGTTTTAATGTCGGTAAACGAGCACAACAGCGACAGGAACAAATACTTCTTCTAAATCCTTTTGCGCGATAAGTTATCAGTAATCGCAAAATAAGCACGCACCTACTAAAAAATTTATGCCTCATCCGACGTTTCAATTCTAATAGACAGTTATAGAGCTATCTGAGCTTCTAAAAATGTAACAGAGTTTACCTTTAAATGATTTATTGGAATTAAAAAATACAGTAAACTTATCATAAGCATTCGTATCTATCGTCTGAGTCAGTAATAAGGCTGCAACGCGTATTAAAATGCATGTTTATTCATCTATTTCAGGATAGGGTTATAAAGTACAGGTGCAACATGAAATAGCTTAATTTCAATAACCTCTAGTAAAATCTTAGCAGTAAGTTGAGAGTAGAATAAAAAAGACCTGAACTGTGCAAACTGTAATATGATTTATTCCGAGAAACGAAGAATATGAACTAAAATTAGTACAGCTTTTGGCGATAGTTATTAAATGCGCAAAAATAAACACCTTTTTAAAAATTTAATGTTGGCTTTAATTCTTGGGAAGTATGGTCATTAAGATGGCCTAAAATGTAATAATATATGCAGTTATAAGCACTTTACAATACTTTTGGAATTAAAAATCAGAAATACAAACATCTCTTCTCTTCATTATTGCAAAAATAAGAATTAGTTCTATTTCTAGGTTCTTTTGCGCGTATCATAGAGTCAGCGCATCAGAAGGACATAATTTCAACAATAATCTTTGCAGATCTATCAAAGATAACTTTTAAACAACAACTAACAAGACAGACTATTTGCGGTCTATTCACGCCGTTTCTTAATAGAAGTGCTCCATTTCAATCTGGCATTTAAAATATAGGTAAAACATAAAAAATTATAATATTGCTTTAGAATCTCCAATTAAGTTGTTTGCAAAAAAATAAAAGTATGCTGACTTCAAAGACTTTACATGTTTATTCAATCATCAAGAAAAACACATCTTTGCTCATGCAATTATGTAAGAATGAAACTTGTCCTATTTCTTAAGTTTAGACTTCATAGGTACCCTATTCAAGATTTAATGCAATCAACATTGAGTCTAAACATATCGCAGAACACTAACAACTATGTTCAATAACCTAGAAAGCCGGACTATTCCTCTGCGAGATTATGCTTAGGGCCATGATGAGGCTACAATTTCATCCTGGATTGAGATTATAATCTTGAAAAACATAAAAAAACGATAATAAAATAATAACCTCTTATAGTATATTGGCTAAATAAATGATGATTAAAAAATACGATGTTTTCACAGTTAGAGTAAAGAGCAATTTTGTTTTAAATTTGTTAATTTTAAAAGTTTAGATAGTGGAGGTTGTATCAACGTGTATACAAGTCTTGACATATCGAACGATGCAAACTGTCATCTATCGTTCAAAATAGGCGACACCTTTGGATTCATTACCATTTGAAGACTTGCACATTTATATGGTACTAATAGAATACTACCTCGATCTAATAATTTCAAAGTGATTTTCACGAATTGTCATAGGTAATTTTGTTTAAATTGGTTATTCCTTAGGATTTACTGGGCCAGTTTTGGCGTTACATCTTGATATGAAACAAACTGTAATCATTTAACATGCAATTACTTTATTCATTTGGCTTGCAAATGTCATTAATGTAGCTATAAATCAGCAAATATTTAAATTGTTGATTGTAATAATGTATTTTAAAATAGTATATAAATTAGTGAGCATTTACGTGTTGCGACACTGTCTACAGACAGAGATACTCACCAATTACTCTATGCATTAGCGCAAAGTACTAGTCACTAATATTTAATTTGCATAACAGTATTAAAATTATATAAATATACATTTCTTATGTAAGATAAATACGCACTTTTAATGTGGATAAGTAAATAAGGTTTTAAATGACATAAGCTACATTGATGGGCTCAAATGTGAAACTTAATAAATGCAAAAGAGGTTTTCATTAATTACAATGGCTCCATAAATTAATACCACTCACCCTGCAAATCCGTGCAAAGCTTCTATTAATTAAGAAGTTCTATAAATTATTTTCTACGTTTATTATATGTTAAGCACTTACGACTCGATAGGAAATGTCGTCGGAATCAACTAAGCTCATGCAGAGTGATGTAATAATCCCACATACGTGACTCTTCAATATCTTCAACTGAGAAAGTATTAAGATAATAAAATATACACAAAATTCTTAGACATTTTAACAGGATACAATTTATTATTTATTAATAACCAGGGTTAAACACAGTTATGATTAAGTTACTAAGGTTAACTACTTTCATATAGTGAATCAATTAAATTTCCTGGTTTAAATTAAAATTGAGAAATAGAAAATGAATAGATTTTCTAATTTTGCTGTTTGTATTTGACTGCTTATTTGTATGCTTTAAAAAAATATTGTGATAAAAAAATATATTTGGTAAGAAAATTATAACTTTGGGCGCTACTTTTTATGTAGTATTTTTCAAAAAAAAAAGCAAGACAGTACTATGTTTGAAGCGTAGTAATAATTAGATTACTTTACGTTGTTAGTATTGTCATGTCTCATAGTACCATCGTCGTCGTTTCGGCCAGTTAGAGCCCACAGCTGAGCATAGGATTCCCCCATAAGTCGCCAAGAGGCAAAATCCTGTGCAACCTGCATTCACCGACCTCCAGCATATTTGCACAGGTCATCACGCTGTCTAGTGCGGGGTCGTCCAACACTGCGATGGCCAATATGAGGCTGCTACTCAAGAACCTTTCATCCCCAACGTTAAACGGTTCTATAAACTATGTGGCAGCTCCATTGCCACTTAAACTTACTTATTCTGCGAACTAATTCGGCTATTTCTTTGCATGAAAATGTACATAATGCAGACTTCGCGAGGTAACTGGAGTCTCATAGTATTATCACATATATTTTGTATCAAATCGTGGTCTTCCACTTTTTTAAATTGGTAACAATTTGAACATTAAGTTCTTCTGCAGTTCAGCCTCTTATATAACTTTAATATGTTCCTCATTATTTTTTATTTAATAAAGTAAAGTTAAATTATGTTTATCAAATCCACTTATTTACAGATTTTTCGCGTTAATTAAATATATTTATTCCCGTCGTTTCGGACTCTTTTCAGCATCCACGATCACGGGCAGACTAAGTTGGTATATGTCTGTATCTCTATGTTTTCGAATAACTGTCAGTTTTTATTTAAAAAATTGACACATCTTTCGATTTCTTAATTTTTAATGTTGGTTTCACAAAAAGTATTTATGTTGTTCTCCGGTTTTCTAGTTTTTATATAAAAAAGTGCAAGTCTTCAAAATGTTGACGCGCTGGTAATGAAATACCAGCGCGTCGCCATTTTGAAGACAGATGACAGTTTGCTCGTTCATATCAAGACGATACACGTTTTATAACCTCCACTATATTATATATTTAAAAATTAACAAATTTAAAACAAAATTCTTTACTCTAAACTGTGAAAATTCATTTTTAATCTATTTATTAGCCAATTACATAAGAGTGTTATTATTTTATTTCGTTTTTTGTATTTTTTCAAGATTATATTCAATCCGAGTGTAATTTCCTATCATGGCCCTAAGCATAATTCCAGAAGGTAGTCCGGGCCTTTCTAGGGTTATTGAACATAGTGTTAGTGTCTGCGCACGTTTCGGACTCTATGTTGGATTGCATTAAATCTTGAATTAGGTACCTATAGTCTAACTTAAAAATAGGGCAAGTTTCAACAAAATTGCTCAAGTGGTTCTTGAGATTGAATAAACATGTATTAATTTTGAAGTCAGCAATTTTATTTTTAAATAACTATTGGAGGATTATAAAAAAATATTATAATTTTTTCTATGTTTTACTCTATTTTTTATCGCAGATTGAAATGGAGCCTTCTACTAAGAAACGGCGTAGGGAATAGACCGCAACATAGTTGTTTGTTAGTTGTTGTTTTAAAAGTATATTTTGATAGATCTCAAAGTTAATTTTCAGTATTCCTTTGATAGCCCACCTATGAATGGCATAAAAAAAAACTAAGAAATAGAACTAATTTATTTTTTATGAATAATGTTATGAGAAAGATGTGTTTTTATTTTGATGTTTTATGATAAAAGTGTTAAAGTGCTTATAATGCATATACTTTTATTAATATTTTTCGGGCCATCTTAAGTGACCATCTTCCCAAGATTGCCCAATACCTTATTTTTTAAAAAAGTGTTTACCTTTGTGTTAAAATGCCAAAAGCTGTACTACTTTTTTAGATATCTTGTTTCTCGAATAAATATATTACAGTTTCCATTAGGTTTTTAACCGGTGGCAGGTCCCCTGTTTACAGGAGACCGTCTGGTGAGTACCACCCGGTGCCTATTTCTGCCCACTGAGCAGTGGTGTGAAAACACTTCTGCGTTCCGGTTTGAAGGGCACCGTAGCCAGCTATGTTACTGGGTAAACGAGACTTAACACCTATGTCTCACGGTGAGGCAGCGCGTCGGCGATACCACTGGTATTGTCAACGTCTATGGGTGTCAGTGACCACTTCCCATCAGGTAGCCCGACTGCTCGTCTGCCTGGGTATGCCATAAAAAAAAAAAAAAAAAAAAGGTTTTGCTTACTCTACTTATCTGCAAGATTTTACAAGGTTTTGAAATTAAGTGGGCCTTCATCGGCGCCTGTACCTTATTATACGCTGCAATGAATAAATATGCATTTTATATACGTTCATTGCAGTTTACATGAAGAATAGATAGAATTTATGTAAGTTTCACTGTATTTTTTTTAATTCCAATAAATATTTAAAGTAAACTCTGTATAATTTTATTAAGAAAGTCAGATGCAATTATATACTGTCTATTAGAATTAAACGTCGGATGGAGGCAAAATTTTTAGTAGTGGTGTTTATTTTTGCGCATTTAATAACTTATCGCAAAAGATTTAGAAGAAGTATTTGTTCCTTCTTTTTTCCGTTTCCCGGACATTAAAACAAATTACGTTAACTGCAGGCAAAGTCAAGAAAAAGTCGAGACAAGTTTAAAACAAATTTATTTCATTCAATTACATCTAAACTTCTTAAAACTATAGTTACTCTAAGACGGTATGACTATGTCTATGTTTGAACACCGTACAAACCCTATCCTAAATAGATATCGCATATAACCAAAACTACGTTATAGCGAACCTTAACCTAAACTAAGGTGACTCAGATCGATGCAAGATACGAATGACTTAGATACAATTCCTGTGCCTTTTTATACAATGAAATCGTTGAGGAATGTTCACTTGCTAGATAGCTAGACTAGATAGCTCTATAGATGACCTGAAGAACCGTGATCAGCTGAATTGCGCTTTGTGCCGAAGGTGAGATTGCAGCGTAGGCTCTTTTCGTATGACCTGATGTATCCATCGGTGCCAGAGCGCGATTTCTGCTGAGTTGAGTCTCGCACTGTCGCAATGCTAGGGTCGGCTCGTTTAACCCCTTATGAATAATATTACGTAATAAACATGTAAATGATAAAAGTGCAAGCAAAGTATCAATTTATTGTAATAAAACGGTAAGAAATATTTTGAGACAAAGTTCATAGATATTGTGAGCTCAATTCTAAAACTTTCTATCAAATCAGTTAATGTTAACATGGACGCTCAGTAAGCGTTTTGTGAAAATCAGTTCTCATAATATTGGCACCAGTTTCGAAGGATTTTCTTTACAGTAACTTCATATATCTTAAAATTTGTAAGTTTTATAGTAGAATAATATGAATCAAAATACGAATTTTGAATTAAGTCATGAATCAGATTCTCAAGAGAACTTGAATAATGATAAATGAGGAAAATACGAGGTGGTTTTGAAGCAGGGGACGGCAAGGGCACGCGGCTTAATATCACCTCTAACGATATCCGGAGTTGTCGACGCAAAAACTTTCTTAGGAAATCTCTAAATAAACTTCCGTAAATATTAAATCGACCTTTCTGGCTGTGAACCGATCAGCGGAGGATTTTAAATTAGTCGGATAACGAATAAAATCTTTTACTTTTGCGATTACTAAGTTGTTCCTTAATAAAGTGATTTACTGTCTAGTAAATAGTCGTGTGTCGTGTGTCGTGTCAATATACACAGAAACAACTAATCGCCGAAATAAAAAAAAACTATTTAAAATAAATTACTTAATGTTTTTCATTTAAAAAAAATTGGCAAGAATTCATTCAGATTCAATCTTCGAAAATACGATCATGTATCGTCACATCGTTTAGAACTGCATTGGTTGTCCATTCGTCAACAACGATCGCTTTGGGCTCTCACCACACTTTTTCTCTTCTTTACTCTTCTTCGACCCCAACATATTTATCTCCTTATTTTCAACCCCTTAGTGATGCTACTAAAAAAGAGCTTCGTTCGACATACAATCGTCTTTTGCTTTGTCCTTCACTTCGTTCTGATTTTCTTCATAAATCTTTCTTTATTCAATCCCTTCTTCTATGGAATGCGCTACCGTTAGAGACCAGGATTGCCAGGACACTTCACAGGTTTAAAGAAATTGCAAAAATATCTCTTGGATGAGACGACGGCAGAACTACTATCTCTATAACAATGATATAAGTATATATGTTATGTACCTCTATATATATTTATATATACCACATATATTTACGTATTCATTATTAACATATAATATGTATTATTAAATAAAATTACTTTACAGTTTATCGCGCCCATTTTCACTTTAATTCCCGACGTTTCGAACACTTTCCAGCGGCCGTGGTCACGGGGTAGACTGAGATGTCATGCGTCTACTTGCCAGTGCTGAAGCGGGGTTTCCAGATCTTAATTTTAATGTGTGTGACCATACATTAATTCACCCAAACCATTACATCAGATTTGATCGACCACAAATCCTCGCTAAAGAACACCGATTCCTACCAAGGATGATCCGTGAGGCTATTGAGATTAAAAACATCCAAATTTCAATAGAAGATGGTTGGGTTTACCACCTGCTTGAGGATCCCATAATTAATAAATTAAAATTTAAACCCAAGCATAATACCACTGCTGGCTGTAAAGATAAAATCAGTTCTTTTTGCATAGGTCAGGATACAGATTAAAAATAATGTAATAAAATTAAAAATTAAGATCTGAAACCCTTCAACACTGGCAACAAGACGCATGACATCTCAGTCTACCCGTGACCACAGCCGCTGGAAAGTGTTCAGAAACGTCGGGAATTAAAAGTGTAAAATGGGCGCGATAAAATCCGTAAAGTAATTTTATTTAATAATGTATAATATTCGCGCAACAATAGAAATAATTATATGTACCGGTACGGACTGGAAACCCGCAAACAAAATTCGCCGGTTGGAAGGTCTGATGATCTAAGCGCGCAAGACATGCCAACATCTCTAAATTTCATGAAGAAATGCAGGGACAACGAGCTCGTCCCCACGTGTGTCCGGATATCACCTAAAAGGATATTCGTGGTAGCGCCAAGATCTTAAACCGAGGCAAGTATTATATTGTTGAGGAGGGTAATCAACAACACCGATCCGATCTGTGCGTCCATAAATACCCACATTGAAAATTCATCCAGTGATATTAAATCAATTTTAACGCCATTCGATTTTGAAAATTGCATTAATACTTTAAATAAACGCGAAGTAACTACCTATAATAAATGCAAAAATAAACAAATAATAAAATTCGAAAAATTATTAAACAAATCTAAGCCTAAAGAATCTTTACAACGTTCAAACGGAACGCAACTTTCCCAAAGTGACAGCAGTAATGACGTACGCGCGGTTTGTAATCTGTCACAACAATCACTGGATGAATCGACGTTGAAAGTATTATCAAAAGGTTTAAATTTCGCAATTGCACCGCGAAAAATCCCGTATGAGCAAATTTGTATATGAGTGTGGAGGATTGTTTGTTCAAAATCAATTGCAAAAGGAAGATTTGGAGGCTATCCGACAAAGATATTTCGTCAATGTTGCGTCGAAGCAAAAGTGCCGAAACCTAATCTTCCTAAGGATGAACTTATTGCACTTAACAACACGCAACAACAAAGAACTAACAATTCTCCGAGCAGACAAAGAGTAATTCTACGGTGATCATGGACCGTCAGATTATAATTCTGAAATTAGAACAACTGTTATCGGATGAAACCACTTATGGAAGGTCAAAACTGCACCTACGAAAACAGCTCAAATTAACTAGCGATCTTATTAAAAGCACTCCGAAAACTTAATCTTGACGTAAAATTGATAATACCTTCCATGTCCCAAGCCCCAAAATTGTGATAGGTTGCCTAAAATACCACAAATTGAATGCTCCATTGCCCCTATTTGTTAGAATTGACTCACCTACTTATAAATTGGCTCAACATTTTAGTAAAATCCTCTCACCACTCAGAGGACAAACAAGCGCGTTTACAAGAGTTCTATACCATTTTGTTAGCGAGGTAAAACATCTACATCTTGCTGACAATGAAACTATGGTTAGTTTTGATGTTCAATCTTTTTACATCTATACCTATAGAAGATTGCATCAATATTGTAACAAAGAAAGTTAGAGAAAATAACATCTCAATAGAATATGCATTTTACTAAAACATTTGCCTAACATCTGGCTACTTATTATGGAAAGATGAGTTCTACATGCAGATGGATGGTGTAGCGATGGGTTGCCGGTGTCTCCATTGTTGCTGACTTTTTATGGAAGACTTTGAGGAGAAGGCCCTACTCACTGCTCCCATTCATCCAAGATTTTATAAGCGCTATGTGGATGATACATTTACCATCTTACCATATGATAAAATTAATGCATTTTAAACCACCTTAACTCCATTAATTCTAAAACGTTTTATTGGGAAAAATTAATTTTACTTTTTATTTTTAAATTTAATTAAATTTTAAAAAGGGTATAAAAAAAATAAAATAAAATTTTTTAATTCAACCAAAATTGCTACCGGGCAAATCCGTTTAGAAAGGGAAAACTATTTCCCCGGTGACTCACCATTTAAGAAACAAAAACCTCCCAAGGGCCCGGGTCCGGGACCGGGAAAACCGTGAAAATTTTTGACCTTTAGGGAAGAAAATTGGCCCAAACGGGCTTCAAATAAAAACTTATTTTTTTAAAAAATTTAATTCCTCCATTCAAACCCAAATTTCCAAGCCTTACAATTAGATTGTATCCCCTTGGACAAACAAACAAATGAACCCTTTAAAAATTCTACATTAAAAGAAACCAAAAGGCGGGGTTTACCATGTTAAAACCCCAAACCATTCCAAATTTGACCCAAAAACCTGTAAAAAAATTCCACCAAATATTTGGGAGAGATTAAAAATAAATTTCAATAGAAGATTTTTTTACCACCCTTGGGCCATAATTAAAATTAAATTTAAAAAAAATTACCAGTGGCTTAAAGAAAAATAGTTTTTGGGGGATACGTTAAAAAAAAAAAAAAAATTAAGATTGAAACCCCTTAAAAACCTTAACAATTTTTACCCTTCCCCCTAAAGGTTGAAACGGGAAAATAAAATTAAAATTTTGGTAAAATTTAAAGTTTTTTTTAATGAAATATTTTTAAACAATGAAATAATTATTAATAGATTTTACAATTAAAAATAATTTTTTTTCAGGCGAGGAATTTTTGTTTATTTACATTTTTTTTAATTTTTAACGAAAAAAAGCCCTTTTCACCTTTTAACTTTATTTTTTTTTTGGACAGTTGAATAACCGCTTTTCCCTGGGCTTATGACCAAAGGGTTATTGGAAGGTTCATTTAAATTTTCAAATAAAAAAATTAAATCCACCTTCTTCTTCCCCTCGGGAAAGATAAAAGGATACTCCCCCAAATGACAGCGACAAGAGACCGGTTGGAAAAAAGGGTAAAAAGAACCCCTTTAATTTGGGAAACGTTACAAAACCTTCTGAAAGAATCACAAACCCTTCTCCCCAAAGGGGGATTCGGGCATTGGGGTTATTTTTGGTAAAAATCCTTTATTGAATTTGTGGGTTTACCGGGGACCATTAAAATATTTTAAAAAATCCAACTTTTTTTAATTAATATTCTTTTAAATTTATTTTAAAAAATTTTTTTATTAAATTTTAAATAATGCGAAATTACCTTCACCCAAAATTTTCTAAAAAACAACCTTTTAAAAATTTCAAAGAAATTAAAAAAATTTAAAATAAAATTTATATATTTAAAAATGTATTATTTTTACCAACCAGTATAAAATTTTAAATAGTTAATTTAAGAAAAACTTTTTTTTTGGAATATTAAAATTAAATTAAATTTTTAACTTTTGGGTTTAAAATTTAAAATTTTTTTTATTATTGGTGTTTACCCTTTAAATATTTTTTAATAAAAATTTTAAGGGAAAAACTTCTTTTTTTTAATTGATGATTAAATTTATCTTTTTGGTTTAAATTTTTGCATTTTAAATTTTTTTCCCTTTGCCCGCCCAGGTTTTTGGAAACCAAAAGCCTTTATTTTGTTTTACTTATTTTAAAAAAAATTTTCCGGGGAAAAATTTTAAAAATTTTCCCGGGCCCTTTTATTTTATATTAAGCAAAAAAAATACGCATCTTTGGGTTACCGCAAATGATCGCTATGCCTCCCTCGCGTTAATGGAAAAAAGGCATTGTCACAAATGGAACAAACGACCGCCCTTTTTTTTTAAATGTTTAAAAATATTTAATTTGCCAAAATTATTTTTCTATGCCGGAACCATTATTTAATCCCCCTACCCAACAAAATTAACCCCCCCCGCGTTCTTTTTTTGGCATAAAAAACGGTTCCCAACATGCGCGGTTTTTCAATAAATTACATTTTTTTTGGGTTTAAAAAAATGGGGTTTTTAAACCGCTCCCCTTTAATTAAAATTTCATGATTTAAAGCATGGACTACGCCTTTATGTTAAGTTCCCTTTTTTTGGGGGACTTTATTATAATAACCCGCCAACATTTAAATTTTTTTAAAATTTTTTTATTTTTTATTTTAAAATAACGCTTTGGGTTGCAACAATTTTAAATTTTAAATTAAATGATTTTTTTGGGTCCCCTTTTTTTTGTTATGCCCGCATAATCTTTGGTAGGGGGGGCGTGGTGGGAGAATGGGATTATTGGTCTTAGGCCTAATGAGCAATTTATTTGGGTTTTTTAAAATTTTTTTTATTTCCCGGGAACAATTTGTTCAACTTTTACGAAAGTTATTACCCAAATTCACTATTGTATTGTTTTTTTTATTAACTTTTTTTGAAAAACAGTTTTATTATTAAAAACCCTGGGTTATTTTAAAACGTGAAAATTTTAATAAATTAAAGGAAAAAAACATTTGTTTTTAAATAACCCCTGCATGTTTGATTTTTCGTTCGGCTATTATTGTCCATTTTAAATTTGTTCGTGGGGATAAATAATTGGAAACAACAAATAACTTTTTTTTTCCATTTTTTAGCGCTTATTTTTTTGTTTTGGTTTTTAAAAATTCCCCAACAATTTAAAAAAGCACTTTCAAAGGCCCCGCGTTGACCGCCGTTGCCCGTCTTTCTTTTAATTTTAAAATAAGGGGAAAAAACCTTAAAAAAACTAAGTGGATAAACCGATCCTTCCATATAGCCCCCTTTTGGACCCTGGGACATGGGTTTTTAGGCTCAATTTTTTTGGTTTCATTTTCCATATAAATTTTTGAGGAATAATTTTGTTTCCAATTATAAAAATTGAATTGTTTTTTTGACCGAAAGTTTTAAAAAAATTTTAAAAACTTTTTTAAATAAATCTGTGTTTTTTTAAAATTGGGTTAGGTTTAAACATTTTAAATTACCGGTTTAATTTAAATGATGATTTATCAACTTGTCATTAACAATTTTTTCAACTATTATTTTCCCCTTTTTTTTGACCTCTTTCCTTTATTAACGAACCTATGTATTTTTTGCATAAAAATTAAAAGGGAACTTTTAACGTTTTTTTAAAATTTATCGTTAAGAAAAAACAATTTAGTACAATGAAACCTTAAAATAATTGGTACGTGGCCCCGTTGGAGTGTTATTAAACCTTTTTGGGGGGGGTTTTGTTTTTATGGAATTTAATGGATTAATTAATGGTTTCAATAGATTAAATTTTGTTTTTTGGGAAAAATTTTACAATAGTTTTTTAATTTTGCAAATTATAATCGTAATTTTTTTTTTTTTTTTCCCTTTCTTCCCAAGCGGTTCAATTATTTGATTTTGTTCTTCATTTAAAATATTCTTTTTAAATATTACTCTCTTAATTTTGGGGGGGAAAAGGGCCTCTGTTTTTCAAATAACGGATTTATTGATCCCAGATTTTTAAAGAAAACCCAATAATAATTTTCAAAATCAAAAATTGAAATTGATTTTAAATTTTTTTTTTGAGGAACCCCAAAAATTAAAATTTAAAATTAGATTAAACTAATGTTACAAATTTATTTTTTAATTTTTGCTTTTTAATTTTTTAATATGGACCTTTTCCAAATTAGTAAAAAATTTATAAACATGCTAAAATTAAAGGGAATTTTTAATTTTTAACAATTTGGGATTAATGTTAATTTAAAATTTTAACTTAAAAAAAAAGTTTAGTTTAGCCGCTTTTCCAAAATTTTTTTGTTTAAAAGGGCTTAAAGGTTTTATGCTTCGTGGAACGTCTTAAAGAAAATTTTTTTTTATTTAAAACCCAAATTTTTTTAAAATTTGAGATTTTTTAAAATTTAAATTTTATTTAAAAAATACCAATTAAAAATTTTATGTTAAAATTTTTTTTTATTAAAAATTATGTAAAACCCCAAACTTATTCCCTAGTTTTTATTTTCCGTTTAAAAGTTTCGCAAATCTGTTGTTAGCCTTTACCCTTTATTTGGCCAAAATTTTAAACTTTGGAAATTATGATTTGTAAAGTTTCTCCGGGGGTTTTGATCCATTGTATTTTATTCCTAAATTTAATACTTATTTATGTTTTTTTAAAATTTTTTTACTTGAAAAATTCATATAAAAATTTTAAAAAATTTTCCCCCAAATTTTATTATTTCTTTTGGAAATAATGAAAATTTTAATTATTTAATTTTGAGCTCCCAAATTTTTTAAAGGGTTGGAATAAATCAATGGTTTAACATTCTATTTCAAAAATACGTTTTAGTATTTTTTATTAAGCCCTTTTTTTTAAAAAAAAGTTTCTAATTTTTAAATTTTTTTTTTTAAAAAAAAAAAAATTTTACTTTTTTTAAGAAATTAATTTTTTTAATTTTAAGTTAAAAAGGAAAACTTCTTTCAACAAAAAAATAAATTTTTTAAAAAAGGATTTAATTTTTTTTAAACTTAAATTACCAGTTTTTATGGAAATTTTTTAGAAATTTTTTTGGCTTTCTTAAACTTATTTTATGTTAAAGTTTTAAGTTTGAGGGAACAGAAACAAAAATTTTGGATTTAAATTTTTTGTTTTGATTTTTTAAAACTTCAAAATAATCCTCAACCTCGGGGTTTTAAATTTAATCACAATTTTAAAGGTTGGGGAAATTTCCAACAGTTTTTTTTATTCAATAATTTTTTTTTAAAAAACTACACCGCCAAATTAACCTTATAAAATTTACCAGTTTTAAAGAAGGGAAAATACCTTTTAAAACTTCATTTATTTTTATAAAGGATTAATTAAATTAATATAAAACAATTAAAATGGGAGTAACCCAAAATACAAAAAATTTCCTTAAAATTGTACAGGAAATAAAATTTTTTGGAAAAAAAACCTTTAGCTCCAAAAGGTTTAAAGGCAGAATTTTGAAAGGGTTTTCAAAATAATTGTCCTCCAAAAATTAATAAAAATTTTGGAAGAAATCATTTTTTTATAAATAAATTTAATTTTAACAATTTGGTTCGAAAGGTTTGGTAATTGGTCAATACAAAAAAAGATTTAAAGTATTGAAAGTAATATACAGGATAATCAAAAATTATAATTTTTAAAATTTAAAAGGTTTTAAAAAGGGCAAAATTTTAAAAAATTTTTAAACCCCAATTACACAGAACCCGGCCCCCCCGGGTTGAAGTCACCCTTAAAACAAGGGCGTAAAATCGATACCCATTCTTTGGTTAGAAACATGAAATATCGGCCACTTAATTTCAATTGGATTGGTGCCCCTCAATCCCATCGACCCTTTAAATAATTTTTGAAGACATTTTTATTAATTTTTTAATATAAATATACCTGAAAGAGAAAAAGGGGAAAGAATGGACGTCCCAATTCAATTTTGACAAAATCATTTTTTGTAAAAACAAGAAAAGTTCGATAAAAAAAATGATTATTCAAATGGATTGGTTCCCAGACATCCTTGGTTTTTTATAACGGTTTATTTTAAAGTTAAAACCACCGTGTGTGGGTGAATAAGATAAATATAAAACTTAAGGGGGGTTGTTAATTCCCACCGATCCAATTATCGTATCAAACCCAGACTGAATAATAGTTAGAATAAATTTATTAACTTATTATATTTTAATTTATATTTTATTTATTTAATTATTTTAAAAACATTTTATTCAAATTTAAAAAGAAACGTTGATCTACGCTAAAATAACTTAATTAAATGATGACCCAAAAATCTATCTTCTAATTATTAAATGATACTTTTCTTTGACGTTGATAATAAATTGAAATACGTTAATTTTTTTCTTTTTATTAAATTTGGACGTCCGTAAAGTAACTAACTGGGACAATAAATATAGGGCAGAAAGGGAAATTTGGGTAAAGAAGTCACGTTTTGGCCCAAAAGGGGTCTAAATGTTTGCCTTTTCATTAGAAAGATTATTTAAGGTTCAATTTTCCTTTGATAGAATAAGCAATAGATCAGCAGGCGTCTGGGAAAGTTTGAACTTCCTTAAACATAAATTGATTCTTTAATTTTACGTTTGATGGGACTGGATTTCATTCTTTTAATATTGGCAAACGGTTAACCTAATTAAATGCAGTTTTTTAGGACAAATTGCATAGGTAAACTAGGTAAAGTTGACGTCCGTTTTTTTGGTCGTTTAACAAACTGAAAGAAAAAATTTTCGGGCTGAGGGTGGGTTTTTTGAAAAATTTTTTGAAAATTTTAGGCAAATTTGATATTTTTCATTTTTTGGACTTTGAAGTGAAAGGAAAATTAAACGACCCACCCTTTGGTTAACGAAAACGTTGAACTGAACATTTACAAAACCTTGCCCGTTTTTAAAAAAAATTCCTAATCAGTTCCCCGGGTGGAAACTATTATTAACAGTGGCGGAAAAAAAAAATTAAATCTTTTTTTTTGTTTATAAACATTAATCTCCTATTTAAGAAAAAAATCATAAAAACCCAACAAATTTATTCCTGAATTTGTTTTCGGCAAAAATAATTTTTCTAATTTAAAAATTAAACAATAATTCTCGGTTAACCGATTTGCAATTTTGCATCGTTTTCTTAAAAATTGTCCAATAACCGGCAAAGGTCCGACACGGTTCCTATAAACGTTAATTGTTTGTAAATAATATGAACTGATTGCAAAATTACAAAAAAATAATTATCGTGTAAAATTCTTTGAGAAGAATTCTGATTTTTTCTAAAGCAAACGATGCGAAAAAAAAATACAATATAACACTTTTTTAAATCAATTAAGACAAATCAAAAGAAACTTTTACTGAAATATTAAAAAATTAAAAACCAATTTATGATAAATGAATACAAAAAAAAAATCTTTTTTTCAAGTTAGTAAAACGTTTCGTTTTTAAGGAAGGAAAAAGTTGACAAATTTAATAAAAATTTTAACCATAACACTAGGCCAAATACGTATCCCTTAAAACAATTGTACCTTTTTTGGATATCTTCCAGTTTAAAAAATAACGAATGGAACAGCAGCCACCAAATTATCCATCAATTTGATAAAACCTCTATTTTAATGGAATTAAAAATGTTTTTAAAAACGAAAGAGACTCCTTTTAAATTTTTCGAGGATCAAATTACTAAAAATTTAAGTTTAATTGTCTAATTAAAATAATTTGTTCCAGTTATAACCCATTGAAAAATTCGTTTTACATAAACAATATAATAAATTACTTCGCCTTATTTAAATAACTTTGCCAATAAATTACAAAGGGCATTTTGGAAAATTAACAAAATAACTTTACTGGAACCCCTTTATTTAGATTCCCAAAAATTTTTTTAGCCTTTACTGTAGGGTTCCTATAACCTTTTACCAAATAAAATAAAAAAAACCAGGGGTGATTTTTAAAGGTGGGCCACGAACATGAAAATAATCAGGGATAATAAATAAATAAGAGATATACAAATTCCAACTTAATTTTTTTCGCTTGTGCTAATTAAACGGGGTCAATTAAAAATTGTAATGAAACCAGAACTGGGAACGTCCTTTTTTAAAAATAAATTCAAATTCTTACTTTCACCGCTACTTTCAAATTTACAACAACGAAAACCCAAGTTTAACTATGGATTAAATACGGAAAAAAAATCGTTTTGTGTTTTTGACGCCGAAAGTTAAACAATAAGTCAATTTTGATACGAAATATGTTTAATAAAAAATTAATGTTAACCAAAACCCATTTTTTTTATTTTTTTAAAACATTTTTTTTAAAAAATTATTTTTCTTTTTTAACCCTTCTACTTTTTTTTTCGGCTATTTAAAAAAAAATCCATTTTGGTTTTTTTATTTTAATTCAAATTATGTGGTTTGGAACCTGACAAATTAACCAAGAGGGACACCATGCAATTAAACAGATCCCGTTAAACTTTATTTTTTTAAACACCGTTTGGTTCCCAGATTCGAACTTTTATTTACCAACGGGGACTTCAAGGTTTTCTGTTATTAAAAATTTTTGAAAACTGAGCTCACTGTTCCGCTTCTCAAATTTCGTTGCCATCTCTTCTTGGCTTCGGTCAAAGCAAAGAAATTAACGCACAAGGGACAAAAATTGGACGCCGATTTTCCAAATTTATTAAATATAAAATTAAATTTTATAATGCCCAAATTAAATAAATTTTACATTTAATTATTTTGGTTTTAAAACAAAATAAATTTTTAAAACCTTATTAAAGCTTATTGGGAAAGTGTGGAAATGAGTTTGTTTTTCAAATTATAAAAAATAAGGTGTCTAACCTCCACTTTAAAACATATTTATTTGTTACGAAACTTTATTATTTTTTTAAATAAATTTGATTTTTGTAAAACTAATTGGGATAATTTAATTAATTTTTTTCAGGTTATTTATTTAAAAAAAATAAAATTCTTAAATTAAACTCAAAAGGCGAGTATTTGGGGGCACAAATTTAAATTGGTGGGATATTTATTTTTTAAAAAACTGAGGGTGGGGCCGTTTGAATATTCCCCTAAAAAGTTTTTTCTTTCCAAAACAAAAAGTTTAACCCTAAAATTCAAACAAACGAAAATTTTAACCTTTCAACAACACGTTATTCCCCCTTTGTTTGTTTTCAATTTTGGCCAAAAAAATTAAAAAAAATTACAAATTTAACACCAAATAAAACAGGGCCCCAAAAAATTCAAACCATTTCGGGAAGAAGTACCCTTTTTCAAAAAAAACCCCAAAAATTCTGAAAAAAAACATCCGCTTTTTTAAAGGAAAACCCTTTCCGGTTTATATGGAAGTTTTGGAACGGGGTTTTTTAAAAATTAAGGAAATTTTCCCTCCTTTTAAATTTAAACAGTTTGGATTTTTTTTCAAATTAATTCAAAGTTTTGCCCCTTTGCCCCTTTTTCCTAAAACCCTTGCATAAAAATTACAAATTAAATAAATTAATCCTTTTAAAAAATTTAAAAAAAAAGGTTTAATTTAATTTTAAACCCCCCTTTTATTTTGAGGGAATAAACCCAAAAAATTCAAAAAATAAATTTATAAAAATTTAAATATTTGATTAATCTTTTTAAAAAGAAAATTTGGGGCTAAATATAAAAGCCAAAACGTATTTTAGAAAGTGAATACTTTAAAACCTTATGAGTTTTGCATCGACCTGAAATAAATATACATGGTTGTGCGACTCAAAATAAAAGAATAATTAAATATTTCATTTTTAACAAAAGAAAGGTAAGTCGTTTAGCCAAGGCGGGCAAAACGCTTTGTTGCCCCTGCCCCATCTTATTCCTATCAAATTGAACACATCACCATCCATCACAGCCTTTGGTTTCCCTGCTGGAAACCTCCCAATAACCCTATCCTTGGGGTTTGGACCTATCCCACCCGCTGGTCCAATGCGGGTTGGTGGGTGGGACTTTTCAGCCCTCCGACCATGGATCATCTTACTTTTCAGACAATTGGGTATCAGCCCTTGCCCTAACCAACAAAAAACAAGTTTTTGCGTCCCGCAGGTTGAAAACGACCCCGGTTTCCCAAAACGCCCAACCCCGGGTGGAGGCAGTCAAATTGAATAAAGTTAACTAAAACATAAAAATTTAAATTTCGGGTCCATTCAAACACCCCCCTTTCCGGGGTAATCTAATATTTCACGTAGTGGCTAACTCCTGTTGCCCTCATTCATATTACGGTAGTTTGAACAAAATTTGGGAAACTAATTTATGGAGGGTGTATTTGTTTATATGAAACTCTTTCTGAACCAAATGCATCTAAAACAATCATTAATAAGATTAAGATTTAGCCCAATAAAATATCAATGTGTATCTTATTAAAACCATAGAAAGTTAAATAGCCAAGTATTTCTAAAACTGCCAGAAATTTTATGTTTGCAACAGTAACATTATTGAAACCCCCAAGAGCCTTTTAAATTTCCTTTATCTTGAACTTTCTTAATTGATTCCCCAGATACATGTCGTTAATTAATAAAAAGGTTTGCTTAATTACAGAGGATATATCAAAAAGCAATTGATTTGGGTTGACCCTTGTTTAAATAAATATTTAAATTGAATAATGAATAAAATTTTTATTATAAATTTATTATAAAGGATCTGGAAATGGTGAAACAATCAAGAAAATATCAAAGGAGTTTGTCGACAAACGGCGTCCGACAATGTAGGTAATTTCCTTAGCTAAGCGTTGCCACGGCGGGTAAACCCCGCCTTAAACGAACCAATAGACTGTTTGAGGGCCGGCTGAAACTTTCGCTCATACTCGTACTATGGGGTTTGTCTAACCTATACTGGTAAATAAATATCAACTATATCTGGACCAAGATTTCATATAATCTTTCCAGGTTAAATGTAGGAAAAGCCAAAAATGGAAAAAAATATAAGTAAACCCAATAAATCCGTAAAAAAAAATTTGTAACATTACGTTTAATAAGGAGAGTTATTTAATTTATACTTCTGGTTGAACGTCAATGCAAACATGTACGTAAAAATAAAATCTTTTTATTTATTTCACAATTTTTCTATTTTAAGACACAGATTTACTTTCATGATTTAATTACATGTGGATGATTAAAAGTTCTGCCTTACTTTTGAAGAGTACATTTTGATTTCCCTTTTTCGGAAACTTATAATTTTTTTCAAAAAAAAGAAATTTTTGGATCATAAGAACTCCCCTTGGGGTGCAATCAAATCAAGTTTTCGAAAAACACCAAACGGTCTTTTTCACCTCCCATTTCAAATATGTTTAGCATTTTGTTACAATTTAGACAAAATCAGATATTGCAACCATGTAAGAATCATAAAATACTTCATGATAATAGACCTGTCTATGACTGGCGTGCAGAAAATAATTTTATAAATATATTAAATTACTTTCATTACGGCATTAATATATGTTGCACTTAAAATATAATAACAAACATATAGTAACAAGCCCATGTTCCCTATAAACATAAATTGTAATCTGATTGAAGACCATCTAATTGAATCCATTCTGATTCCAATACAGCACAATATTGCCTACGCCCAAAGAAATGCATTATAATAACTTACTCCAGACGAGGTCCACGTACGCAATCTACTTTTATGATTGGATTGCAGTTATACTGAAATTCTGCTTTTACTCAACAGAGTAAATTCTTAGAGCAATTCGAACGTAAAATATGTTTCCTTGTTAAACATATTTTATGTTATAAACATAAGTACGTGAGTTCTAGCCGCTCAATAAAAGAAGAGACATACAGTTGATGATTAAGCGAAAATTGATAATGATGATGCAAGTGTGATGCAAATACATCAAAGGTAGTGTTCTAAACCTAACCAATTTTTTATATAGCTCATTTAACCATTTATATAGTTATTTCAGGTCGTATGCATAAACTCATATAGGTTTAACAGTATTCACTATTCTAAAATACGTTTACGGCAATTTTTTTATTTAGCCCGCATTTCTTTTGTAAATAAAGATTATCATATTATTATAAATTTATTTTATTTTTGTTATCTCAATAAAGCAAGTAAATATTGAAATTAATATATAATTAATCCATTTATTCTGAGCTCGCACAACCTATATGTTATTTCAGGCCGTATGCATAAACTCGTATAAGTTTAACAGTATTCACTCTCACTCCTCTAAGATTACTAATTATGTGTAATAGATATTTTTGGCATTTTTTTGTATGAAGCTCGCATTACTATTATAAATAAAGATTGTCATATTATTATTAATATATTTTATTTTTGTTATGTCAATAAAGCAAGTAAATATTTATACTTTTTTTTTAAGGATAATATAATTTTGTAATTTTACAGTATTAGAAGGCAATGCAACTTGCATTGGACAGTCAAACGAGAAATCAAAGGGGTATTAACAAAGGAGTGAGTTCCTAATTAAACGTTCCCAAACTTACATACCGGGTTTCCTAGCGGAAGTTGTTCGCAGAATTTGTTTGTGCCATCCATTTCGAATGTGAACGCTAGTTATTTCATGTTAGAGTTTGTAATGTTTGATGCTAACGAGCAAACAGATAACGTGTTGTGAGGTAAAATTTAAGGTATGTTGCAATTAGTGCTTGTTTTGGCAAGAACCTTCTAGATATCTACTGCTAGCCTCGCCCCGCGGTTTTAAATATAATAATCCTTACACATGTTTAGAAGGTTCGTGCCGGAATAGCTCGCCAATGGCAGTCTTTTTTTATATACAACGAATCACTTATTGTTATATTTTAAATAAACTACACCGTATCCAAATATATTCCTTATAAATTCATCACGCAGTTTATAAATGAAAGAGTAAAATACAAACATCTTTACAAACTTTCACATTTATAATATTAGTAGCATGGTATAGCTATACAATTTTTAATGATAAGAGCATTGTAACGTAAGGAGTATTAGCTGCAAAAGCTACAAAAAACACACTTATAAAACTTTATACAGAAGGATAAAGTTTATTCTGAAACAAAGAGATCGAGGCGTATTAGTTCTCCACGAGGTCCCGATAGAGGCTGGTTTGAATAGGAGTTTTCAAAATAATTGTCAAAACTCACAATAATATATAATTAGGTACGGTATGAAATCACTTTAATTTTGTATATATAAATTATATTTAACAAAATTTAGGTATCTGCAAAGCTGTGGTACATTGGTACAATCACAATATGTAGACGTACGATATTCAAAGCTATTGTACTACATGTAATGTCACTAGTGATGATCAGTATTACACTTATACTATATTATAAAGTTTAAGAGACCGTTCTTATCACAGAGTGTCAAACGGTTTTCAAAAATTCTAAGTGAACCTGCTAATTACTCGTGAGTCCACTACTGCTCACTAACACTTCGCTGTGGCTTGAAGTCACCCTTCTATGAGAGACAAACGATAGCGTGTTTCAGAAAAAAATCGATGCCCACGCCATCTACTTTAGTTCACGCAAACATGAAATATTCGGTCATCTTAGCGAATTCTTAATTGGTTCGTGTTGTGCCAAAATCTTCCAATCCACATCGACCTCTTTCCGAGAAATTTAAGTTTGAAGACATTTGTTATTAATTTTTTGATATATAAATATACCTAAAAAGAGAATATAATTGGAAAGATATGGACGTCCCAATTCAGATTTTGACAAACAATCAATATTTATTGTAAAAAAACAAGAAGAGTTTCGATAACAAATAAATATGATTATTCAAATGTGGATTGGTTCCAGACATCCTTAGTTTTTTGATAACTTTGGTTCTACATTTCAGATTAAAATCAAACTTACCGACATAATGATAGAGGTGATTTTACATAAGATAATATATGTAACTCAATTTTGGCCAAGTTGTGGCTTGGTATGATTCGGCACAACACGATCCAATTATCGTATCGAAACCGGACTGAGCATAATAGTTAGAATAAATTTATAAACTTATTATATTTTAATTTATATTTATATTATATTATAATGTATTACATAAACATTTTATTCTAGAATTTAAAAAAAGAAACGTTGATCTACGCATAAAACCAACATTAATTAAATGATGACATAAAAAATCTATCTTCATAATTATTAAAATGATCATTTAGTTCTTATGTATGATTAGATAATAATTTATTCAAATACGAATTAAGTAATTACTTTTTCTTTATATTAAATTTGTGAGCGTCCGTAAAGTAAGCATTAACTGGGACTAAGTAAGGTAGTAGGGCAGAAGGTGTTACATTTGGAAGTAATTTAGGGAAGTCACGATTTACACTCGGCCTCAAAGGGAGTCTGTAAATAGTTGCGCTCGAGTCGATGTAAGAAGATTATTTAAGGTTCAATTTTCTATACAAAATTTGATAGAATAAGCAATAGATCGAGCGAGGCAGCCTATTGTTGAAAGTTGAACGCATGTCATTACTTAAACATAAATATGATTCTTGCTACTTTTTACGTTTGATGAAAGGACGTGTAGATTGCTCATTCCCCTTTGCCGAATATTGGCAAACGTATGTTTAATTTCTCTATAATTTAAATGCAGTTTTTTTTGTGGGACAAATTAGCTTTGTAAAGGTCACACTAGAGTAAAGTTGACATCCGTTTATTATTATTATTATTATTATTATTAAAGCTTAATGCACAAGAAGTAAAATGGCGGACTTAATGCCTAAAGGTATTATCTACCAGTCAACCTTAAGGTGGTACAGAGAAAATTAGGTAGGTGCATGGTGAGATAAAACGAGAATACGTTTTTTGTAAGTTTAGGGAATGTGAACTGTAAAAATAGTTATATCAGCTACAAACATAATTACGTATTACATAAATAGAATTTACATATTACATATACTTACTAACTACATATATATATCTACATAGCATACTTACACATTTATATATTAATAATATATATATATATATATATATATATATATATATATATATATATATATATATATATATATATATATATATATATATATATATATATATATATATATAAATTATATTATATAAATACATATACATTTAAAAAACTACTAATATGTACTAAGTCATTCTCACAGCGACTGAATCGTTACTCTTCTAACAGTTTATTAAATAAGTGTTCCTGAGCTTTTCTTTTAAAGGTGAAGCGACTCTCTGCCATCCTAATCTCGAGGGTAACGCATTCCACAGAAGAACTGACTGGACAAAGAAAGAGGAATGCATAACATCAGAACGATGTGAAGGACACGAAAGTAAACGTTATTATTTGAACGCAGATTCATATCGTTAAGTGAGCAGAGAACACAAAATGAGAAGTTAAGTAGGAAGGGTAGAAGTAGAACCAAGGAAAGTAAATAATGTGGTCAGCGCTCTTAATGTCAGCCTTTGGCGTATAGGTAACCATAAAAGTTTTGAACGATAAGACGAAACGTGGTCATACTTACGTAGATTGAAAATGAATCAGATGACTATTGAGAAGTCGGTCTAATTTGTTGAGCTGATCTGCATTCAGGTCAAAATAGCAAACGTCACCATAGTCGATTGACAGGAAATATTAAGGACTGTACAAGCATTACCTTAGTCTTAGTGGGCAAAAAGTTTTTAGTCTGTAAAGGCAACCATGGTACTCGTAACTTTTTGGCTCACTTGGAGAGATTTGACTGTTCCAGCTCAAGGTCTCATCCATTACCAGGCCTAAATTTTGATTGATTTACTGAAGGTATTGTGGAATTGTCGTAAATGATTGGTGGAGAGAACAAAAGTCCACTATACTAATATTCCTTCGGCTACCAACCAAGAGGGCCTGGCATTTTGATGGGATTAACAGACAAACAAAATCATTAGCCCACTTTTATTGTTTTAAGATCCTGGTTAATATGACTAATTGCTACTGGGAGCTTTTCACAGAGCGATTTGTGTGATAACTGAAGGTCTCGGCATACAGGTGATAAGCACACTGAAGGTCTTGTGTGATTAGGTTTATAAAACAGAAAATAACAAGGGAGAAATAATACGCTTGCGGACGCCAGCAATAATATAGAAGCCAATCTGACTTTAAATCATCAGATAAAACTGCCTGCATGCGCCCGCGAAGATAGGATGAGAACCAATCCAGCGCCCTGTCTGAAACCATCAAATGTGAAAGTATAGCTAGGAGGATATCGTGACTAACGGCATTAAAGGCATTAGAGAAATCAATTAGAACCATTACTGTTACCATATTATTCTTAATGCCTACCCTAACGTCGCCAGTCACTTTAAGAAGGGCTGTAGTGGTACTGTGACCAGGTCGAAATCAGATTGTAACGGATTTATCAAATTGTTACAGTGAACAAAATGAGAAAATTGTTTAGGACACAGGACTCAATCAACCTTGACAGGAAAGGCAGGATTGAGATAGGTCGATAGTGAACAGGAAGGGAGGGATTAGAACACTTAGGAATAGGACAGACCAAAGCTTTGCGCCATAAGAATGGGAACTTACCGGTTTCCAAGGAAAGTTTATAATATGGCTTATCGCAGGAAGGACATAGATGAGGATAGAATTATCATGCGTCGGCTGATTTCATCAACACCAACAGCATTGGACTTGATAGTGAGGATTGTTTTCTTAATTTCGTCCGGGGCAACTGGAGAAAACAAAAGTGCTTATTTGAGGACGCGTCAAACCATTTATAAATGAAACCGTTTTCTTGTCTTAATATAATCAGCTGGGGTATAGTGGAAATGATTATTTAAATCATCCAAATTACTGGAGCTAGGGAGAGAGGTTTGTAAAACGAGATTTACCCACACCAAGAGTACCCAGAAACTTCCAAATATTGGTCGGGGTAGAAGAAGAAATACTATTGTGGATGTGTCGGCGTTTAGCGTTACGTATCACCTGATTACACCGATTTCTTGCATGTTTGTATACGGACCAGTTAGCTTCAGTACGTTGTCTTTTGTATTTTGAAAAGCACGGTCCCTTCGTTTCATTATTGACCTTATTTCCTCAAGTTAACCATGGCGCTGGTAAATGCTTAAGCTAATTTTCTTCAAAGGAGCATGATCATCATAAAGTTTTATCACTAATTCGTTAAAATACTTACCTTTGTGTCAATGGACTCAGCATCAAGTAAAGGCGTCCAATTAATCATCTGTGCATCGTTGCAAAGTTGTTCAGCGTTTATTCTTGCAAAGATCGCTTATACAGAAATTTGGGTTGGGACTTCGGTGGTTTTAGGACGTAGGACAGGAATAAGAGATCGTGGAGAGAAAAACCAGGAGCATCGTGTTGTCCATGGGAGGAAACCATAGCAGGATTAGAGGTAAGGATTAAATCAAGCCAAGTGTCTTCACCAGAGGCGTTGTGGTGGGTAGGCCGTAGAGGAAGAATGTGAAAACAGCTTGACTTGATTATGTTTAGGAGCTTAAGACAGCGGGAAGAGTGAGGAGGCAATAGGTTGGTATTAAAATCGCCCATGATGACTTGGTGAGCATATTCCGAACCTATAGATTCAAGAACCAATTCAAAGTCGGTGAAATAGTCAGCATTGGGGGGGCAGTATAAAACACCTAAGATAATATTTACACCTTTTACAGTAACTTCAAAAAAGAGAAATTCAGCAGAAGCTGAATATTTTTGGGAGGAAGAAGCGATTACTCTAAAGGAAGGTCATGTCTTGAGGTATATCCAACGCCTCCTCTCCCTTTTCAATGCGATCGTTTCTGACTAGAACATAACCAGAAAGGGAATACATGGTGGAAGGAAGATGAGGTTTGAGCCAACTCTCGGAGATCAGAATGGCATGCACATTACAGCTAGTAAAGGCTTCACACAGATCACTAAAATGGCTAGGAACACTTTGCGCATTTAGGTGGCATACGTTGAGATGATTTACGCACATGTTTAGAAAATGTCTCATATAAAATTCTCTTAGATGCCGCCCAACGAGTTAAAACTATCGTCGTCGCTAGTGGATTCAAATGCCGAGTAGTACAATTCGTCATCAGTGGTATTTGACATTTAGGCAAAATAAATAAATAAAATAAATAAATATATATTTAAAATATTGTAAAATTATATATAAATATATTTAAATTAATAATTGCAAAAAATACTTAATATGTAAACAATCATCTTTGATACCACCCGCCAGCATCACTGTAACAAACAAAATAAAAATTGAATAATAACACTAATAAACTAAGATATCTACTGAAACAAACCGGTGTTCAAAAACAAACATGAATAAAAATAAAAAAAAACAAAAATTATACATAGAAACTTATTTAAAAACTTTAAACGGAACGTAACTGAACGTTAGTCTATGATAAAACGTCAACTACTCGTCATATAGTAAATGACAGTGACATAACCTACATAACAAAGGATAATAGTTGTAACATGAATAACACTATTACAAAATAATTAAAAAGAAAAGAAAATAAAATTGGGCTCAAACTATAAAACGTTAAATTAAATATGGACAAAAAGCGTTAAGCCTGAACATTTGTATGGATATAAAAGATAAAAATTAATTGCTTATTGACAACGCAAGGTACGCTAGTCATGAAAAATCAACTACTCTAAATAAAATTTAAGTGACTTATGAATGAAATTGATGAAAACACTTTACAGTATTAAACTAGAAAAGAATTAGCTCAAACATACTATTTAACTGTTATTAATTAGAAAATAAAGAGTTTAAACTAACTTTAAAACTGTTTTTTTAGCTTTATTTCATACACAACTCTGGCGTTTGAAAATTATACGCTCGTAGTAAGTCAAACTCTTCATCTGTGGTGATTTTTGCTAGCTGCTGACGAGTCTTGATTGAAATACTTCCATAACGTCCATTACACTCGTATCACGAAAATGAAGGCCTTTACAAATACTATTTTCTTTGGTTTTAGTTAAACTCTTTTAGTCACGTAAAGTACTTTTAATTTGGTTGAGTTTCCACCTTAAATTTGATGTCTAAGTCTAATCACATTCTGTATCCAATCATGGGCCGTTTGACGTTCTTAGTTTAATGCTCTGATATGTGCAAAACCATGATGGAGGATTTGGATAACTCAGTCCATAAGTTTAACTTCTGTTAAATAAGTTCAATACTAGTGTGTGTGGATCCTCCTTATCATCTCTAGACGTATGCAGAGACCATGATGAACTTTCTCCTGTTCCTACACTGTAAAAAGTTCATCATGCCCTGATCTTGAGCTACCCTAGTCTCCACTTTGTTGCTCGAGAAGGCTCAATATTCCAAAATGAGCTCTCTGAAATTACAGTTCTTCTGCGACTTTAGCCACGTGTCTTTCGACGAACCGGCATTCGTAATCTGCGCTTGAAGGTCATCGAATCTTTTGGAGATATTTTCTTCAAGTCTGTGCTGCGTCGTCATGATATCTTCGATGTTCGGCATTTGGAGCAAGTTATTAGTGTTTTGAGAAATAGATTAAAGCAATATGCTGGCAGGCGGTGAAGTTTAGTTATGTACACTTTACATAAAGTTTGCTATTGATGTAAGTGGTACAATTTTAACTTATAAAAGAACACTTTGAGTCACTTTACACTGAATTTAATATTATTTAGTATTTTAATTATTAAAATATTAATTTTGAAAAACGAGCTAGTGCAAAGTACGTCTTAACTTTTTCTTTTAGGTTTTCTTTGAGGTCGTTCAACAAACTGTATTTAGAAAAACTTGTGAAAAGCGGTATCAATTTTTGTTTTATTTAAAATTTCTCAACCGTTGATGTAAAAGCTCTCACTGTTTTTTTTTAATATATCAAGCAAAATTAATCTTTTAAATGTATATCAATGATTTTTGAGATTCTCCTGATAATTCCTTTAACGGCCCGCGATTCCGTTTCTTAGGCTCAAGATAGACAAATACGTCAAAATTATTATGCTTTGATATTTAATTTTTGTAAGGAATAGGACTAAATACTGCATAAAGGATACGTACAGACCTTATACGAATAACTTTTTTGTTTACTAACTTTTAGAACAATACGCTATTACATATAAAAAAACAATAAATAAAATGTGCCTTACATGTAGACAAAAGCTCTACTAGTATTTATTTCTAAGGGGCTTAAGAAATGAGATAAGCTAGTCATTCCCTGATAGTTAGAAATGGAAGAGCCATGCCCGTATAAATAGCAGTGAAAAACGTCAAAAATCTACTTACCGCCCTTAGACAAGCGGTGTCTCTTTCACTCACTAATCATGTCGGTTTAGGTGGCTTACAAACCGGAAGACAGTAGTGCTTATACTGTCCCTGTAAATAGGAGACCTACAACTTTAATTGGAGACATATTAACGTCAGCTTTTTTTATTCCTATTTTAGCTTTTGATATCTAACAGCAATATTTCAAACATCTTTTTCTTTTAAAAGAAGCGCATTTTTATGACATAATAACTACAGACATAAATTGTTTAGAGATTTGAGAATAAATATTTCGTGCTGATTTTAAATTTTACTATTCTGTCATTAAAGCTGGATTATTTGAAATGGACATCATCATCATCACCATCATCATCATCATCATCATCATCACCATCATCATCATCATCAGCCTTTGATAGTCCACTGCTAGACATAGGCCTCCCTAATACCCTATCCATTGAGGGTTTTGGACCATCCCACCACGCTGGTCCAAAGCGGGTGGGATATCGGCCAAACTGTCCAACTAACTAGAAACAACAACGAAAAATTGTTGAGTCCCCGCAGGATTAGACCCACGACCTCCGGTTTCTAAAGCAAACGTCAATACCACTAGGCTACAGAGGCAGTTAGGCAGTTTGAAATGGACGTCTAAATTAAATTGAATCTACATTTGAGACAGACACGAATTTCAGGTAACACGGTTAACAAACGATTTGCATATTGTATTTACACAGACTCTATCTTGTCACAAAGTCAAAGTGATTCCACAAACGGGACGGAAACAACACGCAACATAGGTCTAAAATTACCTACTACTGTAGACGCTGTTCGGCTTTGATATTCTGATCATAGATATATTCATAGATGTAAGGAACGAATATAATATCTACACCATGTATGGAAGATATTGGAACGAAGAATTTTTAGTGCCATTTTTAAATTTATGTATAGATTCTAAGTCTTAATTCTAATCTTAAATCATATTTAGTAACGGCTGAACACACGTAACCTCTGACTATTTTCAGAAACATTGAAGGTCCTTGATACTGACTAGTGGGGTTACTGCCCCGCCACCGCTTGCGAATTACCAACACTCTTTTACCTCTGCGAGTCTATCCATCCTTGAAAACCAAGCTGAGTGCATCGTCAACGGATTGTTAAGATCATTATAAACAGCCTCCGCTACCCGTGGCTGAACCAGGCCACAGGAACGGATCCCTATCCACTGCGACAAATGGAAGGGAAAAATATGGAATGAACCATTCCATATTTTTTCCATTCCACGATTTTCAGCATCATTAGTGCAAAATGGGTTATGCTTATCCTGTTTATTTGATTTCAATTTAAGTTTTGTACTGTAATGTCTTAAGCTAGATTTAGTTAACAAAACAAAATAGGTACATATTGCTATAGCCTATTTTTGTTTATGTTTGTTAATTGTACATTGGTAACACTCAATGTCTAGTGTATATCACCAACGTGCTCCTACCGTGAGACATAGGGATTTAGTTCTCATTCCGCTGGCTACGCTGCATACACGGTGCTCCTTCAAACCGGAAAATAGTAGTGTTTTACACTGCTTGGCTCAGAAACGGTACCTCGGTTGTACCGCCCCAGATGGCTTCTTGTAAAAAGGGCACCTACCATCTTTAAAAACCGTATGTACACAGATAAATGTTTAAAATAAGTATGAAAGTAAATGATTATTTTAATCTAAATACTCACTAATGTATCAAATCTAAAAGTGACTTGGCTCCCAATTACTATTTTAATAAATATTTGTCTTTATAAAACATCTGATGAAGAGTGAAGTTCATTATAGTAAACACTTTGATATTTCAACAGATAATAAAGTAAATGTTTCCATTTACGGTTGGAAAAACTTTTCCTATTTATGCTGAAATTTGATTTCCAATAGTATAATACTATTAAATATACATCAGCATCTTTCCAACACAATGTGAATATAAAAATTGCGTTAACTATTTCAAAGTGGATCGCATTCTAAAATTTATTTGAAGTATACTTTTATCTATATAGATAACTGTCATTTACGGTTTGTACGTTAGGGTTAACTACTTCCGTAGCCTAGTGGTAAGGGCCTGTGTTTTAGAAACTCCGAGGTCGCGGGTTTGAATCCGCAGGGACTTAACAAATTTCATTGTAGTTAGTTGGTTAGGGCAATTTGGGCTGATCACCCATGTGTCTGAAAAGTAAAACATTCATACATCGGATGGGCATGTAAAAGTCGTTCCCCACCAACCTGCATTGGACCACCGTGGTGGATACGGTCCAAGAACCCTAAATGGAGAAGGCGTGCATTAGGAGGCCTATGTCCAACAGTGGATTAACAAGGATGATGATGATGACGTTAGGAAATATAAAACATGGTAATGGAACTTTTGTTCCATAAAAGGTCACTTTACATCAATAGGTAATAATTATAATAGAATATTAAAGGAACAATTAACTGACGCCTTTTTCCTCTTTTTTTTTGTTGCATACTAGAACCTGGCCGAGCTTATTAAAGGGATCCCAACGCGCTGCCTCACCGTGAGACAGAGAATGCTGCGTCTCGTTTACCTAGATAAATACAGCGGCTATGGTGATGTTCAAAACGGCACATAGTAGTGTTTTCACACACTACTGTTTTATGATAGAAATAGGCAGTGTGATACTCCACCACTAGACAGTACCTGTAAAATGGGACGTACTAATTTAATGCCGACATAAAAAACCATACAAAAATGTTTAATTCTTACGTGAATATTTAAAATCGTTTATTATTTTTTATTTGTCATTCAACAGATCGATTATTAACAGCAATTAAAAAAATTAAATAATACTGTACTTCTGTAAAACAATTTGCGATCTTACATGCACTCTGAAGCGTCTTGCTGGTAGTCATCTATACAGTTTTGCCATGCATTGTTCCTATGGATAAGTGCCTTAACTGATTTTCGATACCTTTGCGAAACTGTTATGAATCTTGAGAAACCTAACTGACGTGTTGTTCCACAACTATAGCAGTTACGTGCGTTTCTCAAGTTGACGGTTACTTTCGTTTCTCTTATATTTTATATTTACTTTTATGCATACTTTACTCCGGTTTACAATTATAAAATGTTTTATTGATTGACTATGGTTGGAATAAAAATATTATTACTGGCGTACTTTAATTTAAATTTTATTGTACAATGACGATGAATAATATTTACTGTTTATTTACACTTTTGAACGATTTTATTATAACTATCTATCCATATACACCGTTCAATTTTGAATACAAAGTAAAATAAAACAAAATATTTTTTTTTATTTTGTTTATTTTACCATTGATTTAAATAACTGCTGGTTTCCCGGAATCGCTAAGACATTATTTGCCAATAAGGTCACTCGAATGTGGTATCTATGTGTATTAGTCATACCTATAAAACTAAATGCTTCACTCACAGCGAGTGACGCATTCAGTCTGCTCTCGCTTACATTCTGCAAGTCTCGATCTGCCATCTCTAACACGGCCCGTCGGTAGGCAAGATGCGAAAGAAATATATCACTCTACTGACGAACGAAGACGACGACGGCCGAGGTTCGTGAATAACGTCGTGTTTACAAAATAACTACTTTGACAGGAGACGAATATTAGTTTAATATCGCGTATCCAATTATTGTAACTGATGACGTGAAATAACGCTCCCGCCTACTACGATAGTATCTGAAGTTATTTTTTATAATTGTCAAACTATCGACATTAGTTTTAATATCGTTAGTTTGACAATTATTAAATAAACCCTCATAAATACATATAAATAATTATTTGTGTCGAAAAACCATTTTAGACAATGCATGTATAATATGTAAAAATAACGTAGCTTTATATATTTGACTATATCAGTGTAGTTTGCTCTTTATTTATTAAAAAAATGCATTTGCTTTACTATCTACATACTAATTAAAGTTAGATATATACAATATGCTACTTGAACATTTAAGTGACAATCATTTTACACTGTTGTGGTCATTAACTCGACTCTACATAGATTCAGGAAGTAAAGCTTTTGTAGAGTTGCTGAAGAGAATGTACTCTATATCTGTTCAACCCTTCGAACGCTTATTAATTTATATCCACGTAACACTGGCACGGTATCAGAAGCGTCATTAAAACCTTTTAAATAAAAGTAAATGGCTCTTAACGCTCTTACCCTCATATGGTATATAGCTAATTAACAGATGAATGGATTTTACCCTAGTAATATCTGTTCTGATAAGAGAAAACGAGCTCTTAGTACGGAGCACGTAAGAAAGGAGTTACGTGAAATGAAATCTTTAATCTTTTTATAACGTTTCTGTTATAATGATCGAAAAAAGTAGATATTTATCTGACGGAATTTGAAATAAACAAGGCAATGCTTAATTACGTTTGAGATGTAAATCTCCCATTGTGTTATATAAAGTTTTGATAGACATTTCAACTGCCTCCGTAGCCTAGGTGTTAAGGGTGCCGTGTTTTAGAATTCTGCAGGGACTCAACAAATTTTCATTGTTGCTCTTCTAGTTGGTTAGGACTATTTAGGGCCAATCACCCAATAATCTGATATAAGAAGGTCCATGCGTCGGATGGGCTGTGTAAAAGTCGGTCCACCCACCAACCCGCATTGGACTAGCGTGTGTAGGATACGGTCCAGAAACCCCAAATTGGAGAAGGCGTGCATAAGGGAAGGCCTACGTCCAGCAGTGGACTAACATAGGCTGATGATAATGATGATGATGGTGATTCATTTACTGGCGGGAACAAATTACTTTATGCTTTGCGCCTACAAGGTAAGACAGTATACTTCAGTTTTATAGACAGTAAATTTTATTTAGTTCTGCCACTCAATTGATAAATAACGTGGTATAGATATAGTGAGAAAAAATATTGTATTGTATTTTTTTGGAAACGTTCGTATTTATCGTGCTCTCAAATAGCGTCAGTACCTATTCATTTTTATTATACAATGAAATTATTCGTTTTGACATTTAACACTCAACAATAAAGTTTCATATTAATAGAAATGAAAATGCAATATGATCATCATAATAAACATGAAAATTTAATATGATCATTCAAAGACAATTCGGGTGTCAGTCGTATTCAGATAGAGAGATTTCGAAGAATCATAACTACTCACTTTATTTGTACTTAAATATGTAAGATTTTAGTACTCGGAAACTTATTCAAATTCTTTAAAATACTTGCTATGGATGTGAAATATTTAGTGATATAGTTCAATAGGATTAGGTTCATATGAAAAATGGGATGCAACACGAGAACTGAGAACAACTGTAAAATCGTCAAAAAATTATAAAAAAAATAATAAATTAAAGAATAAGATTCTACAACACGTGGCTCAATCAATTTGATAAAAGCCTAATATCGATATTTTCTCAAACGTCAGGGCTTTCCGCCGTCGACCTCGTTTCTTTCAATTATCCGACGATAAATCGAATCTCTTTGCGATTCAGTAGTTCAATAGTTGCAGTGTAGTCGATGCTTTAGAAGTACTTAAATTCTTAAAGCACTCTTCAGTTTGTTCTGCTCTCAAATAGACGATATCTAATAAGTTTAAAAGTTAAAAGTTAAAGTTATCTGAGACGACAAAATGCTTTCTATGACGTGTAGTAAATAGTAACTCTAAGATTCTCATTAAAAAGATTTTATCATTTTATACAATTTTGTATCTCTTGCTACTAACATAATACGATTCTCGTTTGAAAACTGTAGTAGTTAGTAATTACGCTCCTAAACTAATGTCATGGCTTTACTTATGTAAAAAATACATAAAAAATCTTTAAAATTTAAAAAAACGTTAAGGTTAAAACAAAGAAAAGGAATTGTACCGTTCCAGTATCACACTTTTGTGTGTGCGTTGATGGCATCACATAACTTGTTTTGTGCATACATCCTTTTTCTGGACTAACCTATCTCAAGTAACAAAATTAATTACATTACACAAACTTTCGGTTTGATGGTTTGTAAACTCGTAAAAACATATATTTTGTTTAATTATGTTTTAATAAAAATGGTTTAGTTATTCTCTCGTTAAATATAGTGGAATACCCACAGGACAGTACAGTTTTAAATTATATATGTATATACTGTTGTTAGACTGGTTAATCCTATGCGCGATAGGATTAACCAATAACCTAGTCCAAAGTAATTTGTCCTTAGCCGAAAGGATAGACCAGTTTAGACTAGGCCAAACTAGTTGATCCTTATATTCATGCGCATACACTAGAATAAACTGGTATGGCCTAGTCTAAATAGTTTAAACATTTAGCCCGATAGGATAGACCAGTTTAGACTAGGCCAAACTAGTTGATCCTAATAACCATGACGCATACAGTAGAGATAACTAGTATGGCCATTTCCAAATAGTTTAAACATTTCTGGGATCGGAAAGTAGTTAAGCAAACATGTCAGGACTAGTACATGCGGGAGTTCCCCGAGCGTCGCCGATATCCACTCGTCATTTGTCGCGTCGCTTCATATGCATTTAGCGTCTAATAACCAGCCGTGAGTGACGTATTTAAATAATGACTGTTCAGTATTACACTACATTATCCTTTTTTCAATACGAATAAACCTACGCAAATGCCGAAAAATCTTAAAAAAAAAACTCCATCAAAGGAGATTGAAACGATTTGCAGTGTTAGAAATTGGGGACGTGAAAAAACTGAATGCACGGAGCACAGGTAATATAAAATACTATCTTCCTTCCAATGAACTTTATGATGTGATTAACATATCTCATGTGGCTGTTGGTCACGACGGGGCGTGACAGGATAATAACAGTAACTGATAATAACGGCTTCCCATTTGAATGACATATTTTAACTCTAGGACGCCGTGCAATCTGCAATCTGACAACGGCAGGTAAATAATATTATTAATGTACTTGCCAGTTAGCCAGAACTCAAAATTGTGCACCGAAAACTCAGGCAGTAAAAGCCAGGGCTCTGTTGAGTGTGCTAACCGCGTGAGATATTGAGAATATGATAGGCTCTTAGATGAAGGAAAACATTTCAGCGAAATGGTCAAAAGGCTTGAGATGTGTTCAATTCATGAAAAACCGCGTCTATCATTCAGGGATAAAACAATCGCCCTACAAGGCATCAATTGAAATATAACCTAGAGAAGAACTTTTGACTTCCTCTTCACCCCAAGAAATCATATTATTTATAATATTAATCATATTATTTTGATTTAAGGTACGTAATAGAAGATAAATGCAATAATAAGCCTGACGGAAGACAGCGACGATAAGCGTTGCCAGAAGTTCGTAACCAAGAAAGTTTCTTCCATCTGAAAGTGACATTCATAAAGCTAGAACAACAGCCGCAGAAGATATGTGAAATAGGCTAATAAAATGAAAGCTACGACAAGTCTCATTCTCCTGCCAATATTGGAGATAATGTAACCCTACGATTCCAGATGTCGACAAAGGCAGAGGTGATCAGCAGAAACATCATTGGAGTTATTCTTCAGAAAAATGACTGAAGGTTTTTACAAAGTTTACACCAAACATGGTGTTCTTCAGAAACTATATTGCAGGTTTAATTTTTTCTCACTATACCCATCTATCCTTCTGGAGCATTAATCATATTCTAAAGTAAGCTTATACTCGTAAGTTTTATTTAAAGCCAGGGATAAAAGCAATGCTCAAAGATTCGATATGCTCCTTTACCAAATTATGTATTAAAAAAGGTAAAAACATTAATAAATTTTTTCGACCCTATTTCCATTATTTGGGACATAAAGAATAACTTATTGGGATTTAGGATTTAGACATTCCAGTTTCTACAGCCAAGTACACTTTTATCTTCTCCAACAATTGCCGAGTCATTTTTAAAAGATATACCATTGAATGTACAGAAAATTTAAATTTTACGGATGTAAATACCGGAGACGTTGTAAGTACATTTAAAACATTAGATAGTAAAAGAACTACAGACCTATGGGTTATCTCTGTTAAGGTGATAAGTTCTATTATCGATGTAATGTCACCTCACCTAGCAGCAAAATTCAATGTAAGTATCATAATATAAGAGATGCAGCAGATACTAATACGATCTTTGTCACTCCAAAACGTGCAATTCCATGCAGTGTATAACCTGGGCCCAAGAGTCATTGAGAAAGTTTTCTACAGAAATAAAAATAATGATGTTTGACTTACTCAATATACACTTTGAAAATTTATGTATGTGCAAAAAATACATGACATAGATACAAGAAACAAACAAAATTTAATTCTTCCAGCAAATAGACTGCAAAGAATAAGTAAATCGTCCTTATGGGACCATGTATACATTTTACAACAAATCCAGCAAACATTCAGAATTTAACTATTAATAAATTTAAAAGGTAGTCAGGAACTTTTTATATATTAAAGATTATTACGATAGTAATGATTTTTTAAAAACAAAGCCTGATGTAATAGAATGCTCGCTTCAGGTTTTGTTTCAATATTGCATAATATGTTATGCCTTCAAATTGTTTGTTATTTTTAAAAGATGACATAAAAAATGCATTTCTTTCGCCGGTTCTTTTCAGGTCTGAGGTGTCCTTTTCTGAACCGATGATAGTGTGTCTGACAATCAATAAGCAAGTGTAAACTTATATATTGAATATTGGTTCTGCACCCAAGGAAGTTTGAGTTTTCATAAACACTTGCAGAGACGAATATAAATAAACTATTTTATAAATGAAACATTAATCTGATCCCACTACTTCTTAATTAAGCCAAGTCAAAAAGTATTTACGGGAACGTCGAAGATTGTACAACGTTCTCACGGCCCCAGCAAATTCGTGGGAGGCTAAACTTTTTAGGTTTTTTTTTTATTTCTGGTTTAACCTGCCGCACTTACGCATCAGGGATACCTTTTGACCGACTACCCAAAAGAATGAGGTATTCAATTCTAAGCCTATGATTTTTTATGAATGCTACCTCGCTGCTCCGCTCCTAGTGCTTCGATTTCGTTCATTCTTTTTTTAAATGATAGTTATTAGGTGTCATTTAGTCCCATTTTGTAATAAAAACTGTAAATAATAGTTTGATAGATATTTAAGAAGTCTTAAATAATCTTACGATGTAAAAAACCAAAACCTCGCTCGATTAAATTGCAAACGCTGCCTTAACTTCAAGAGATACGTTTAAACTTTGTTTTCCATAATTATACTACTTAAAGTGGCCTACAAAAAAGTCCGGAAAAGCAGATATCTATGTTTCAACAAGCATTTTAATGTAAACATTTCAAAATTGTAATAAGGGATATTCAAAGCTCATTTAAGATAATAGATTTAGTGTACACATAAAAGTTATTGCATGAAAAAAAATCTTCATTCTATGTATATGTGTCAAGACGACATTTTAAATAAGTAAGTATCAAAAATACCAGGGCAGTTATGCGTAGAGAGCACGTTGTTATCAATTAACAAAAGTATATAACCATTTGGTTAGAAGTCGGGCTTATTTTTAGTCTTGCGAAAAATACGGTTTTGGTAAATCTCTATGTGTAAAAGAATGGGTACATGTTTTAATTTACTGTTTATTATTTTCAATCATAAACACTAAAATTTGTATGTATTTGTACGTATATTATTATTATTAAAAAATAAAAACATTTATTTGTCCACTTTATCTACAGTTATAAGTTAATGAATATATAAATATGGTTATATTAAAGTCATGTTGTGTAAAAATTTTGTCGAATTACCTGTTAATTTTAAACCTACCACTTTTGAACCTACTCGTCATGAATTAAGAATGAGCCGATTTATTGTTGTAACATTATTCATAAATTAAAACTATTTCAGCTAGTTAAATTTGTTTAGACTTTAAAAATGTATTAGATCAAACGTTATAATTACAAAAACATTTTTTTATCTTTTCATGGTTATCACATTACGATAGCCAGTGCCGGGTTGATGTCAGGTCAAAAGATTTTTAGTTTGATATGTTTTATTTATGTTATGAAAGAGCCAAATCTCAAGTCAAGCATTACGTGACGTGACTAAAGATAAACTATTTTGCATGTTATTTAAATATTTAATAATATTTATAATTATCCATATTTTTTATATGTTACAAATAGACTTGAAAATTGTTAATTGAATTAGCTGATCGTACCGATTAGTCGTATCCTAAGACTTTACCGATTACTTCGGTACAGTGCCCTTCTAACCGGAGGATAGTGGTGTTTTATATCCTAAACCTTCGCGGAAAATGGGCACTTTCAGATGGAACTTTCCCAGGTGACGCCTTAAAAGAAGGTCTCAATTTTTCTAGTCCATGCACGAAACTCCATGGTTTTTATGGTTGTTATTATTGAATATTAAGTCATGTTTGGTATAGTCAACACGCTCAAGTGAACACGGTATTCAAAAGATTAGTTCTAGTCCTTGTCAACTATTTTTGGAAGGGAAATTTACTTATTCTCTCTGTGTGACAAACGATTGCGCTCTAAAACGATTTCGCCATCTATCGTCGTCAACCGTAACTAAAATACTTATATTTCTAGAATCCTTACAACATAATGGATTCAATGTAATTTTAATGTTGTTTTTGGTTTACAAACGTGAAATATATTCAAATCTTAAAATGAATCACAAACTATCTAACAAAACTGTTTTAATATATAGTGTCCTTTATTACCAATATTTCTGAAAAATATATAATTCTTTCAATATCCCTACAACTTTGCCTCTAAATAAATTAACACTTTTCATTTGGAATAGACTAAGAATCTTAATGTGAATAGGAATTACCTGTTTATGTATATATTTTAAAAAAACCTTACAAAATTATTTCTTTTATTTACGCGTTATTATGCATATCAAATCCACTAATTTACGGATTTTTCGCGTTACTTAAATATATTTATTCCCGACGTTTCGGATTTTTTTCAGCATCCATGATCACGGGCAGACTAAGTTGGTATATGTCTGTATCTCTGTTTTCGAATAACCGTCAGTTTTTATTTAAAAAATTGACATTTCTTTCGATTCCTTAACTTTTAATGTTGGTTTGACAAAAAGTATTTATGTTGTCCTTCGGTTTTATAGTTCTTTAAAAAAAATCCGAAAAAAAAATCGTAAATGGGTGTTAGGTCTCGTTTACCCAGTAAATACGCTGGCTACGGTGCCCTTCAAACGGAACACAGTAGTGTTTCACTACTACTTCGTGGCAGAAATAGGCACCGGTGGTACTCACCCAGATGGTCTCCTGTAAACAGAGGACCTACCACCGGTCAAACAGGGTAACATAAATCATTTTCCGAAAGATGTGAACAAATCTTTATATATAGTTATTATATTAGTTTTTCTTAAAGAAGAACTTTAGAGAGTTTTTTCTCTAATTTAACTATATCCATGATGCTCCATTTCTGGATTGATTTCAACTTCGTGCCATTTTTTTCAAATTAAAACCCAAACGATTATAACAATTAGACATCAGTATTTGAATACCTGATCTGTAGTATTTTGGACCAACCAACTACAGTAAATATTTTTTTTTTTATCTAGTGGCAGTGGCGCCATTATCCTACAATTATTTAATTGTAACAGAACACTTAAAATAGTTCAATCGTCATAAAGTTGTGGTGTGGGGTGGATCTTTTTAAATAATATAAATTTTTAAATAATGCAAAATTTAAATAATATAAGTTGATTTCTGCGTTATGTTCAGCATAAACCTGTAGAGCTAAAATAGGCAGTAACAAAAGTTTATCCGTATTCCCGTAACAAAGTGAAAGTTACAAAAGTAAAATTGCACTTGATTTGGTGATTGTGCTAACAAAAATTTAACAATACAAATATTTTTAGAGTACTTTTCAAGGTATCGATATAAAGTGGTACGTGTGATAGATCCCCGTCCATTAAGGGACTTGGCGTTGATCTCATTGTAGTAATAGTATCAATATTTTTAGAAAGAAGTATTGATTTATCCTCCAGAAGACCGATGTAATAAAATCTGGACGTCACTTGAAATGGCTATCAAGAATATCAATCGAATGAGAAGCTTTCAGCCTAGAAATTAAGGGAAAACGAGGAAGTTCCTTAATAAAAATAGTAAAGTAAATATTTAAGTATATTTTGAGGATACATTACTTCACCAGTTATATCATAAGTCAAGGCAAAGTCACATATCGGCTCCCATCACCACAACTTTATGACGATTGAACTATTTTAAGTGTTCTGTTACAATTAAATAATTGTAGGATAATGGCGCCACTGCCACTAGATAAAAAAAAATTATTTACTGTAGTTGGTTGGTCCAAAATACTACAGATCAGGTATTCAAATACTGATGTCTAATTGTTATAATCGTTTGGGTTTTAATTTGAAAAAAATGGCACGAAGTTGAAATCAATCCAGAAATGGAGCATCATGGATATAGTTAAATTAGAGAAAAAAAAACTCTCTCTAAAGTTCTTCTTTAAGGAAAACTATTATAATAACTATATATAATAAGATTTGTTCACATCTTTCGGAAAATGATTTATGTAACTCCTGTTTGACCGGTGGTAGGTCCTCTGTTTACAGGAGACCATCTGGGTGGGTACCACCTCGGTGCCTATTTCTGCCGCGAAGCAGTAGTGTGAAAACACTACTGTGTTCCGGTTTGAAGGGCACCGTAGCCAGCGTATTTACTGGGTAAACGAGACTTAACACCCATTTACGGATTTTTTTTCGGATTTTTTTTTAAAAAAACTTAAAAAGTTTTTTTTAAAGAACTACAAAACCGAAGGACAACATAAATACTTTTTGTCAAACCAACATTAAAAGTTAAGAAATCGAAAGAAATGTCAATTTTTTAAATAAAAACTGACGGTTATTCGAAAACAGAGATACAGACATATACCAACTTAGTCTGCCCGTGATCATGGATGCTGAAAAAACCGAAACGTCGGGAATAAATATATTTAAGTAACGCGAAAAATCCGTAAATTAGTGGATTTGATATGCATAATAATCGCGTAAATAAAAGAAATAATTTTGTAAGGTTTTTTAAAATATATACATATACAGGTAATTTCCTATTCACATTAAGATTCTTAGTCTATATTCCAAATGAAAAAGTGTTAATTTATTTAGAGGCAAAGTTGTAGAGATATTGAAAGAATTATATATTTTTCAGAAATATTGGTAATAAAGGACACTATATATTAAAAACAGTTTTGTTAGATAGTTTGTGTTCATTTTAAGATTTGAATATATTTCACGTTTGTAAACTAAAAAACAACATTAAAATTACATTGAATCCATTATGTTGTAAGGATTCTGAAATATAAGTATTTTAGTTACGGTTGACGACGATAGATGGCGGAAATCGTTTTTAGAGCGCGCAATCGTTTGTCACACAGAGAGGAATAAGTAAATTTCGCCTTCCAAAAATAGTTGACAAGGACTAGAACTAATTTTTGAATACCGTGTCTCACTTACGTGTTGACTACGGTACCAAATATGACTTAATATTCAATAATAAATCCGAAGATGTCAATGATCAGTTATATATCACTTCATAAAACAAAAAACCGTGACTATTCTCTGGAATGGCTTATCAGATTTAGACGGGACATTAATTGAAAGATAGCTAGTTAGCTTAGGTTACTTCTTTTAGTAATAACAATTTATAGTACCACGCGCAAAAAGTCGCGGGAAACAGCTAGTTGAACGTTTCAAATTTTTTTTAATATATCAACATAAATGGTAACCGTGGGTTATTTGTAACTTATTGATATACTTTTCCGCTGATTTTTTAATAGATCAATTTTAACAGATCTTTTTTACAGGTCTCTTTTAGCAGCAGGATTTGTGTTTGATTTAACTGCATTGCTTATCATCCGTTTAGGATGAAGGCACCAAGTAACACATTCAAGTAACTTTTTATTACTTCAATGTCTTTGAAAGAATTGAATGCAAATAAGTTAAAAAATTCAATCATAATACAGTCACTACGTATGTAAAAAGTCATATTTAAAATGCTAGGAACGGAGTAAGGAAGTTTTGAGCATATTAAAGTTATCCTGACTCAACTGACAGAATAAAGAAGCGTCAGTAAATCATAATGTTAAAAAAGCTCCCCTGACAAAGGGGCATGGCTTAAAACACGTTTTTGTGGCAAACGGGAAAGGGTCTTTTGTGACCTCGTCAGCCATACCTCAGAAGATCCAGCTTAAAAACGAGACTAATACGTATCCATTGAAAATGTAGCAAAACGCGTCAAGTGTCTTATTTGCTTTTTTAAATTTTATACTATGCTACTTTGACGTTTTCTTTTGTCTTCTAAGGATCCTCAAGGAGTGACAAAAGCTAAAACATCTTATCCGTGGCATTTATCCATATTTTTTTTAAATAATAGAGGACATTTTTACTCATGGGATGACCAAGTATGTCAAAATAGTTTGGTGATTGATGAAATATTAGCCATGAGTAAAAATAAAGAGTCGGTTAGAAAATTTTAAATATCTTGGAAGATAGACAATTAAATATCCTTTACATATAGTAAAATATAAAAAACATAAACTTAAACGAAAAAGGATATCTTTCCTATGCTTGTATAATATAGTACTCATCATTATTTTTTTTTATTTATACTTTTGAACTTAGTGTTGCCTCCATATGCCCGCAGTACGACGTTAATGCGGTTTGGCGTGCTGTAAACAAATGTACTGAGATGGTTTTTGGGAATATTTTCCCATTTCGCTGCAAATGCTAGTTTGAGCACTCTAAGACTGACCCGAGATTTTTCCCCTAACTCGTCGTTCGAGCTCTTTTCAGGCAAACATGCCTGGAAAGAGCTGACGGGACCTCTCCATACGGCTAATATTTACCTTTTCCAGTTGATCATTTACTATTTAATAGTATGGGGCCGGTTGTCTTGGTTGTCCAGTGTGTGTGGTCTCAAATCGTTGTCTTAAAACGCGATGACTTCGTTTCAAATATGGGCTTTTTGCTAGTATGAACGAATTCAAATGTTAGTTATAGTTATAGCTTCTGCAAGTCGTCTTCATACAATTGATCCACTTGGGTTGCTTCTTCCGAGTAGTCTGAGCTGGTGTGTGAGAGCAGTTCCCATTAAAAAGCGATTTTATAGAATTATGATAACCATATATCGGTTTTCTCGAACTTTGGTACTTCGTAGTCTGCATTTCCCTGTTCTTCGGTGGTTGGATCCAGTTTCTTCATAGCGATGGCAGACCCGATGCACTGTCGACTGTGACACACTGATCTAGCATTGTGATTATTGTACTACATTCTTCTGTTGTAAGCGACATATATAACAGCATAATGATTTTTTTTTACGTATTATAGTAAATATAGCTATTTTAAACATGAGAGAACAAACGACAAAACAGATAAATAAAATCGAAGTTCCTACTCAAAAACAGGTCAAACAATTTTTTTTAAAAAACGAGAGTCAAAGATTGCGTACACGTGTGTAGTAGACACTATAGTTAAAACCGAAAAGTGGAATCAGACGAAAATAAATTAAATACATTTAATCTCTAAAATCAAAACTAGATATGATGCGTAACCGTCTCAGATGTGTGTGTGAAGAAGAATGAAGAATCTAAGAATGACCTTTTATAGTATATACTAAAAATTTGTCAAATGCTCGAAATTTTGATAATGATGATTTGCAGACATCGCATATACTTGACATTTTTTTATTAAACAATCCACAAAAATTATATACTAGTAATACTGCTGTCACAATCACACACCAATACAATCTGTAAAAAATTCTTAAGCAAAGAGGGAAAATGTGTTTTTTTTTTTCAGAAGGCGTTTAGTATATATGCTTACTTTATTATTTTTTAGATAAATTACCTTGTCGATAGTTCTGCTTTGTATTAAATTTGGTATCAAAAATGCCGCACTAGACCTTCTGACTTCGTACTTGAGCCATCGAACTCAGAGAGTTGACATGAACGGCAAGACATCTCCCGGAGCTTCGGTAGGTATGGAGGTCCCACAGGGATCTAGTTTGGGGCCTTTTCTCTTTCTCTTCTTGGTTAATGACCTACCACACCAGGTTGAGAACAAAAACGAGATTGTATTATTTGCTGATGACACTTCTTTACTAATTAGAATAAAACGACGTAACTTGCAATATGACGATGTCAATAATACGCTCTCTAAAGTAGAGTACTGGTTTTTTGCCAATAATTTAATGTTAAACAAAACGAAATGTAATAGGTTTGTGACTCCTAATGTTCCTCAAGCTGGAGTGTGATGTGGTCGTAGATGTGAGAAACGCTAGACCACGTGGATTCCACTGTAGTTCTAGTATCACAATAGATTCTAAACTGCAATGAGTTTTATATCACTGGGCATAGCAGTAAGCTTAGCTCTGGCTTATGCAATAAAAAAAATTAGAAAA
>JAGSMT010000372.1:0-103949 GCA_029286875.1 Lamproptera curius
TTTTATGTTCTTAAAAAGTAGCCTAAGTCACATTAGTTATCTTCAAGTTAAATACGATCAAAATCAGACCAGCCATTCTGAGATTAGCCAAAACAAACAAACAGAGACAGACTGACAATATGATAGTTTCTTAATGGTATCGGTCTTATCTTACAATATTAATTTGAAAAACTTTTGATGTTACAAACAGGCACCCACTTTTTATTTATTTGATTAGATTTAGAGTTAAGGATGACCTGCTATGCGTAGTGGTTTTTTATTTTTTAATCTTCCTGGCGAGTCTGCCAGAGACGATTCTTTATATATTTTTTTGGGTCGTTGTCTACGTCTTTACTTTGCTAGTGGTAGTGACCCTCCACTCAAACAGATTTTCGGTTTGTCGCATTGGTGGAGCTTAGCATCAGCGGCTTGTCAGCTGAGGGGAAGTTTAGAAATCTTACTGGCCTAGGAGTGAGGCTGGTTGAGCAGGAGGCTTCTGTAAGCCGATTAAAAGCCAGTTTCGGATGAACCTAGAAGGGCGCACAGACTGACAAGAGGCTGACATACGTGCTGCCAACCCTGTCCCCTACGGTCAAGGTGTGTTGTTCGAAAGGCGCGTTAATTCCGACGCACTCAGAGTAAATTGGGCCAGAGGCCAGAGAGGCTAACTCAACAGTTGGCTCTGGTGGGTTGCACATGAGTGTGAATTCGCATTCTTGGTACAGAACCCTAAAGGCGCCATGAAGGAAAATGTGGTGGTTTTATACAGTGCAGGTCGCCATATACGTCTTTGCCCTACAAGGACGGTAGCTTGAGCATTTCCCACAGGGAAAAAAAGTTTTGTTATCCTAGCTGTACCGCCAAAGGGTTTGATTCACGCTACGAGGCAAATTTTTGTGTGAACGTGAAGTGTATTCTTATTGACTGGAGTGCTTCGTTATATCAAAATAATATCCATTTATTTAAAAAAGAAATTTTGCCCGTTTTGGACAAGATGATGTCTGTTATTCGTCCTCAATAGTATATTTATCCGTAATTCAGATAACACAGATAACATATTAATGAGTCGTATAATTTGTATATATATAAACCAACTAGCAGACCTCCACGCGTTGCTCCGGCTAAATTTACATATATACATGTAAAAAACAATTTAAGGCCATAAGATAAACAGAAGAGAATATCAGTCATGAGGGACCACCATGTTTTTTAGATAAATGTAAGTTGTAAAAAAACAGTGACCTCAATGATGCTACCGTTACATCTGAATACAATTAAAAATAACACTGGTATCAAAAACATTAGATTGGTATTTAAAGTGGACAGACTGAAGAAGATTAATCTAAATGTTTCCTTCTGTTAATATCGTGCAAAATTCTATATGTAAGATTAGTTTTAAAATATTATGGATTTTTAACGTTTTAGATGCATGGTTTAAAAACAAACAGAGAGTTGATTACATTCGTCAAAGCGTAAAATAACCATCGTCTAAATAATAAATATCAATTTTCTGTACCTACAATCGTATCCGCCGTTGAATACACTTTCAAATATTTCCTTTATATAGGATAGCAACATCACTTTTGTTTAATTTTGCTCTGTAAAATCTAACAATTTACAATTTTACGCATGTTAGGAAGATATTTTATTCATTATTTTTTATTGATGGCCTGGTATAAAATAACGGCATTATAAATTACATTTTGTTTAAAAAATAGAAAAAATTATTACAAAATTAATGTCAATAAATTAATCAATTTTAATTACTTTATTGTCCCAGTTCTCTATATCAACGAAAACTTTAAACTATTAAACCACCATCTATTGACACACACAATGCAATCAATCGCCAACTGTCACAATCGTTTTGTAGATAACGTTTTGTATCAAATAATGTTAGAAAAGTAAATTTTATAAAACATTTGCGATTGTAAATAAAGATTAAGCTATTCTATCTTTTACGTTGATTAAACTGCACATGGTGGGTATATTTAAAACAGTTAATATTTTTGGAGTCCATCGCAGACAAACATTGTGACACGAGATTTATATATATTAAGATATAAATAAGATTATTAATTAATCAAAATCCGTAAAAATTGTATTGTTATTAACATAGTATTCAGCGTGAGCAACAAAGTATGATGAAAAAGTATTAATTCAAGCTATTGATGAATTCTAAAGAAAATATAATTTCTTAATTACTATTGTTGCTCTAAGTTTTACTTTCATATTTAAATTTCTTATTTATGTTTGACCGACTTCCTAAAGAGGAGCTACTCAATTCAGATGCTCGATGCTCCCTCTAGTTTAATTTATTAATATTTTAAATAATAGGTATAGCTGTTTGTAGTCTCGATTTTTTTGCTTGCCAAGAAAGCCAATGTTGAGGTGCCTGATCTCTCATTTTCAAAGAATGAGTGAGTCTTACATCAGTCAGTGTTTTCTTCGCTAAAATATTACGTTCCCGTAGTAAGGTGGGGATAGAACTAACAAGGCAACGTGGTGGGTCACTGTGTCCCAGCTGCGATAACAATTAATATTGTGGCTAATAGCATCTTGGTTCTCCCCCGAAGAAGACCAGGGCACCAAAGGGTGGCCTACGTGCACAAATTTCACCCCTCTGGTTAGCCAGCTGGACGATGTCTAGAATTCCGAAATAAGCTCAAGGAGAGGTGGTTTTCTCTTCTTTTTGCTATGGTCACTACTATTGTGTACTGCTTGCATCGCTAATTACAATGTCCTCTTAGGCAATTACAACTACGGAGGGTAATTTATGTATTACATCTACGCAATTTATAAAACTGTGCATGGGTTAGGTGCAGGTGCACTACCTCTTAATTCTAATAATTCGATGGGATAGAGATTAGGCGCAGGATGGACTTTTATCATATTTTTGTTCCATATTTAAAAGCGATATTTGTTCCCTAAATTAAATAAATTGCGTCGTAAAGTTACATACTTTTTTTTATTTGGTTAGAGTGATGAGATGGTACTAGCCCAGACCTTGTAAAAAAAAGACACGCATACATAACATTTTAATCAATATTGAATATCTAAAAATTAAGACCAATATTTATAATACATTGAAGGAAAATAAAGTTTAATCCCAATTGAAAATTATTTATATTTGCGACATTTTACTAGGGACAAAATGCGTAAAGGTGGTACGATACTTCTATACCATAACGTGATACCCTCAAATCAGTAAAGAAACGTTATTATAATTGTCATAACTTTGCCTATTCATTAATTTTATCATGAATTTTAATATTCGTTCATGCGACAAAAAGACAAGCTGATCAGAAACATTTTATTAGATAAAATGAGGTCTTATTTCATGACTACTAATCAGTATCGACCTTTTACGGTACATTAATTTTCTTTCAGTACATGAATTATCCACAGTTTCCCTAAAGACATTTGCTGAAATTTACGTGTTTCGAAATGATACGTATCAACAACGTAAAAGTTAAGCAGAATACTGCATTAGCTCTCTAACTCTCTGTCTTTAATTTTCACTAAATGTTATTAGACATATCTAGATCAGTCAATCGTCACATTTGGATTCATAATAAGCAATATAGGCAGAAAGTTGGGTTTTTAGTAAAAGCCAGATTGACGATTTCTATAGTAATTAACTAGTGACGCTTATCGTAACATCTTTTGATATCTCAGAAATCAAAACCTTATATATGAATAAACAGTATAAAATATTTATAATTTTATTTAAAATAACAATGGTAAATAATTGCTATTGTTATGAACAAAATGGGCTTATCTAAATTACTCTTCATTTTCGAACACGAATTGGTCAACTCAAGCTGTGCTTTAAGGGGAATTCACAAAATAATATTATTTACGCTACAGTAAGTTTTGCTATTGATGGGGAATACATTTCAAACGTATATTAGGCTTTACATTGTAATAGTTGTTATTTTAGTCCCACAGTTTTTAAAAATTGGTATTTTAACAAAAATTTATAAAGTATCTTTCTACAAAAAATATAAAAATATACTAAAGTTGACTTATCCAAGTTGTAACGAAGCGTATGTAACCATAGCTCTCACATTTTTCCTTAAAATTTATAAATATGGCATCAACAACTATACATGAAGATGTTTAGAAAGTGATTTACTTCATTATTTTTCATCGATACTTAGTAATCCTATTAGAATAAAAGAAACATATTTATTGAAGAATAAGAAAATATGTAAATCAATCAAGCACCAAACATCAGATAATTTACATTCTGTTCAATATTCAGGGATTCTCTTTTGAATATTTCCTTTGCTATTATAATTCACTTGTATTATTTAATGATCGCTTCCTTTTTCTTTTCACCGATTTTCTGTTCTTGTCACATCAGAAAATCGTTCAGAAGAGTAGTGGACAGAATTTCCTGAATAACAAATTTTAATATTTTTTAACCTTTTTATTATTGCTTGTTCTCGCAAAATGTAAGAATAAAAAAATGCCCCAATTGAAGTTCATTTGCATTTCAAGCACCCGGAAATTTCGGAGAAATTAAATATCAAAATTTTTATCTATGACCATAAATCTATCAAAATAAATTTATTTCAAACGGGTTTAGTAATATTTCCTAAAAAATTTAAATTTAGTGTAGTTAGAAAAAAATAATATTAAAAATGTACGAATTATAAACATGTATAATATCACTAAATGCTCTATGCTCTATTTTAAGAATATTTCAAAACGCAAATAATATGATTGCTTTTAATTTACAACAAAATAAATCTTCTTTTACATATTAAAGAATTATTTTGTGTAAAGGACTTTATATTTATAGTAACAAAACATATCAAAGTTTACGAGCACATAAAAATAGCTAACCTTACATCAAAGCGATAAATTAAGTTATTGGTTCAGAAAGGGTTAAAGGGATCTTGACACACTTAGTCCATGACAAGTGGCGCAAAGTCACGCAGTAAAATGTTGAATCTTTGTAAGACTTCCTGTGTAGAAAAAAGTATATAATATTGTCAAATAAAAATACAAGTTATAAAATATATTGGTATTTAACATAATTTTTGTAGAAAGCCTTAAATTTGACGGTAAATTATTCTTTCTAAAATGAATATATGCTCGAAACAATTAACTTTTAAGTTTAAAATAAAAAAGGACTAGAACTAACAGGAATAAAGAATCAGTACTAACTATATCATTCTGGAAAGAGTATTAAAAAACTATTAAATTTCTATATTAAACTTTCAAATATCTGTGAAACTGCCTTCGAGGCCTATAGATATTAGCCCTTTCTTTTAAACCAGAGATTGTGGGTTCAAATCCGCAGGAAAAACAACTTCGTGTTAATAACATAATCTATACGTCGGATGTTTTAGGAAGCCCTATTCCAGCGTGGACAACATGGCTGATGATGATGAAAGCGATCCGGGCGCCGCTGAACGCGGCGGCCCGGACTGCGCTGACGCGTCCAGAGGACCCCGCCCTAAAGGCGTCAGGAAGGAACAACGTGGTGGTTTAAGCCGGTGCAAGTCCGAAATAACCCGTCATTGCCCCCGCGAGGACGGGTATGCGTAACATTCCCACTGTAAAAAAAAAATACTACCTTTACTTTGCAGGTACGACTTCAATAATGTCGATAAAAATATATATCACTTATACTACAATATACTTACTTTAGTTTAAGAGGCTTGTAACTAACAATTTAATAAACGACCTGAAGAAAGGTGTACTGGTTAGAGTACATAACATTGCTTTTACATTATATTTTTTAGATATATACCTATACAATCTGTACGTTAATTTAAATAGTTTTATTTATTAAAAATTAGTGGTGATGGTCTCAAGAAGCAAATTTTATTACATGAATTTCGCCAACAGTGAAAAGTTAAATTGTTTAGGACATAACAAATCCATTATATTATATTTTTTAGGACGTGATCGCATTCTGCTCTTGACTTCTTCGAACCGTGGTGCTTCACATTAGCTATGTATTCCCTTTGAAATATTCTGATGGATGTTTTGTTTGGCCTATAGGGCAGATCATATTTTCAATGAAGCTTATACACATTTGTGTCTTTTAGAGGGATCCTAGGTTGTAAAAATTTATTTATATTTTTCGGTGGCAACACACGTTTTTTGATATAAACTGTCCTAAAAATATAGCCAATATTGTCTATGGTTCATGTTGAAGAACAATTGTAGAACATCAGGAACCTCCTCGACTTTACTAGGTTCATGTGATGTAGTCATAGGATTTGGTAATTGTAGACTCAAAGATCCTTGATAGAAATTCTCTTGTGCTCTCTAAAATAATAGTGTCAAAACTGTATTAATTATCATGTATATTCATTATACGGCGCCGCCCTAGTGGTATAGTGGGTGAGTGGGTGTGTTATTGTGTTTTCTGGTACGTTAGGACAATTGGGGATCACCCATGTGATCTGAAAAGGAGATGATCCATGCGTCGAATGGGCATGAAAACTCGTCCACCCACCAACCTTCATTGGATAAGGGTCTTTGGTATGGGTCCAAAACACCTTTATGGAGAAAGCGTGCTAGGGAAGGCCAGCAGTGGACTAGAGTCATGCGATGATGATTATTCATAAAACTAAATAAAAGTTGATATAAATGGCGTAAACATATAGTGTTGATATACAAGAAAAAAAAAGAAAAGAAAATTCATTAATTATTCTTAATCTATCTGGATTAGTACAAGTTATGAATTGATTGTATTTTACTGTGCTAGTAAAAACTTACCTCTATATAAAAATTCAATTATATTAATCTACAGAACTACTTTACAGATTAAAAAATATTAATCTTTGTTTAAAAAAGCGGATGAGATAATATCGTACGTTAAATTTCATTAAAAAAAATTGTATAAATATCATTTTAGTCAATCTTCCTTAAAAGAACCACGCTTTTAAAAGCAGGCTTAAAAATTTCAGAGTTAACTATGCCTCTGGTTATTTGATATGCAAATAAATGGTTTTAGTGGCAGTGCTATATTTAAATAAGAGTGAAGTTATTTCTACTTCATTCGTGTCGACTTGCTCAAACATGGCTCAAAGCTGCTTTAATTACATTACTGATTCCTTTCCTATCAAAGACACTTTTTTTTTCAAAGAGATTTAACAAAAGCCAGTGGACACAGAAGATGGAATATAAGTTATTCTTTTTGTTGTATAATGAAAAAGGTGAAAATATTAGCGCACTTACAAATGCAGAAGAAAATTAAACTTCTATTTTAATTTCAAAGTAAACAGCTTTGTGAATACTTAAAAATGGTCGGTTTCCTTTATTGTTTAAAGAAATGGGACGAGCAGGACGTGGACGTTGACGTTATGGGAAGTGATACACACTTCCCATAAGAAACGCAACGTAAAACGACACAAAGATGGTGGCCGTCCTGAGACATGGGATGGAAAGTTCCGTATACCTAGTAACTTTGCTGCCTACGGTTCCTCTCAAACCAGAAGACAGCAGTGTTTATACACTATTGTTAACGGGAGAATATTGGACTGCGTTTCGTTTATATTGTACCGGCAACAATATAAACGAAACCATTTTTTATCATATATTTCTTAAAAACTGTTGTTACATACCTTAACTCAAATTTGATTTATTTGTTAGATTCGCATATATAACATTTGCTCAAAGTCTTACGAGGTCTTAAATACCGGGAAATATCTACTATATTATATTTTACTGGTGCAAATAAAACAACGCACTTGAGCGAATGGGTAGAAACTGAATTAGTAATCAAGTTTATATTGTGTCCCAGAGCTACCCTCGTTTATGAACGCTGTTTCATTTGCATGCACAATTCGTTTTCCTTTAGATATATCTTTTGGTTAAATTTAAATACATATGGAGCGAAATCACCTGGTTGTAATGAATAGCTTAGTAAGCTCGTGATGATGTTTGTCATTAACGCTTGTCCAGCTTCGTTAGGTTAAAAGTATACTAGGATTAAATTTTAATATATAAGGTTTTACGTTACTTTCATTAAAACAAGGAATATGATACATACATAACAGAATCATATGCTCACCAGTATAGTTTAATAATATTTTTTTTAAATTTGAAGTGAATATTACTTTCCTAAAATAAAAATACTTAGACTTAATCCGCCTTGTACCACGTAATAAGTTTTAGTATGCTTGTAGTTTTAATAGCTTATTATTTACACTCCTGAACACGATCGACTTTTTATCCAACCCTAAGATTTGAGCCATATCTATTTACACCTCACCTTCCCAAATTAAATACTCAATAATTTTTACCTGTTTTGAAAATAAAACGAAATTGAATAATATTCAAAACTCGTCTTTTAGTTATCTTATTTCATCTTCAGATTTCAGACTCTGTTGATAAAATTGACAGTATCTGCATATTAATTTATATATTTATATAGAAAAGCAAATATATGGTTTCAATATCTTGGCCTTATATCCCAAAGTACCTTTAATCTGTAATATCTTATAATTTTTTTTCTTTACTTCTCTTTTCGATTTTATTGTGTTTATTTTTGTATCACATTTTGGATATGGAAATCAGTCTTGCTCCGAGACAGTCCATTGTCTCGGCAAGACTGATAGATTTTCGCCTGGTTATCAAAGTTTTCTCTGGCCACTGTTAATTAATCTTAACTATTTGTGAATATACATATGTTACACCTCAAATTTATAAGATCACCATACTAGTCTTTTCTTGCACTTAAATGTTATTATAGAAACTTTTTAGAACTCTTAGTTGAGCCTACCAAGCTGGCCACCTGGGTAGTCTTCGTATTGCACTCATTGCCCAACCCACTTTGGACTAGCGTGGGTCTTGATTTCGCCCCAATGGCAAGGCAAGCAGTTACCACTTGCACCCTTTCACCTAGTGATTTACATTGATTTCAAAGGAATGGGATAACGATACCTGAAAACCATAGTGGGTTTTTTTAAATTGCTTCTCCGGCGAGCCTTACTTTATATTACTTAATACCACTACTGCAAAGTGTGAACTTACGAGGTTCTGCACCGCCCCACGTCCTGTAAAGTTCTAATCAGTTTATTTCATGAACCACGAGATGCAGTAATAAAATATATTAGTTATATCTTCGTTAGGTAGTTATACATAACTCATATATAGCAGAAACAAAAAAGATCAAAACGTTTACTCTACTCTTATTCAAAATAAAATATTAATATATTTAATATTAATATTTTGGGATCTATAAAAATAGGTAATAAATAAGCTACTGTGTACTTTCATAAAATTGTATATGCATTTTCTCTTGTTACCAAATCAACAAGATTTTGTGAGAAATGGAATTACGTAAGCAACAAATCGTATTAAACGTTTTGTTGCGTAAGTGAATTCCGTGGATCATTTATATTTACTACCGATAGACGAAAGGTTGAATAAAAAAATATGTAAGCTTTTTAACTTAAAGAAAAGATGACAAACAATAACGGTGAAACTGTGAAAAATACTCAAATTAAAATCTGTGATGGCTATTATGAGACTGACAACTTAATAGCTGAATTCGATGCCTTCGGACGTCAAGGAAGAACATATTGGACATCTAAAGTGAGGTTTCCGACAGTGGCAAGATATTCGATTACCTGTGGCGATAATTGCCTCGGTGTTATTGACATGTTTTTGTAGTACTTGATTTTTTAGGTTATTGCCCGATTTGACTAAATAAGGAAATTAAGGTACATAATTTTTTTTGTCAATTTTGTAATGCAAAAAGTATAAGTGAATACATTTGAAAATTATAATAATCGATTCAAAACGATGTTCTTCAAAGATCGCATCCAATATCGAACACAACTTGAAGCTGGAATAAATTTTATGTATTGAGATGTTCGCCGATTGGGTTTTCAACTAATTTCCATATTTTCCCTTACCATTTCAAATAAAATGTAACATATATTTTCATCATCGACAACACTCGACCACAAATTAAATTACAATTTTAGTAGATTACTACAACATATAGAATGTATAAAGTTAATTAAATGAGATTGCCGTCTTGTCTTCAAAATTATTTAAAAAAAAATTAAACTCAGAAGCTACAAATATTTTTATATTTGTAGCTTCTAAGCTTTATTTTCCTAATAATATACATCAAAATTTTCACAGAAAGTACTACAATAGAAATAGGCAAAGTTTTAACTAGTGATTATTAGCTGATTTTACAAACTATAACTTACTTTGTAAAACGAGGAATGCTATATAGTTTCTAGATACAAACATTGTTCATTACTGAGAGGCAAATAGACTTGTGCATTAGTCAATTTTATACAATTTAATATTTGAGACTACACAGCTTATATATTAATACTATATATATTTAATTTTATAAAAATAGAAAAATTATCATTATAAGCCTGTGATAGTTACTGCTTAGATATAAAGTCCCCCAAAGAAAAACGCAACCTTGAACCCACATGAGCTTGGCAGAATGTCGTCACACTTTTTTTGAAGTGAAACTTTTTATCAGGGTTTGGAAAGAAATGTCGCAACATTTTTCATTACGCGCCATTTTTTTTCCGATCGCGCCATCTTTTTTGATTCTAGGATTATGAATTATTTAAATTTAGCTTGATAAATTTCGGTAACAAATTAATTTTGTATTAGGCATTTTGGAGCGCGTTATTAAAATATGTCTACAATTTTTAAAAGTCGTTTTGACAGCCTAGTTGCATCGACTTCCATAGAGCACCAACACGTGAGGCGTGATCATGTTATTTATTTTTCAGTTGTTCAGTTATTTAAGATATATATATTTGTATATATATATATATAGGAATTGATAAATAACTATTTTTGAAAAATAACGTCATAAAGAAGTTTCACTTCTTACAAGTATACGCTAGTACACGCACACATTTTTATTTACCGCTCCAGACAGCCCTCTGTAAATGAGAACCTTCCACCTCCAAATTGTCTTACTCTACCATCTACAGTAAGATAGTAAAATAAGATCTGTGTTACATTATTAGATAAACAAACCAATAGAAATGTATTTTTTCTTACGATCGTTCCATAAAACAATATAATAATCTATGTCGTAAGAGTTAGCGAGGACTGCAAAAAAATTACTAAAATCAAAATAAAACAAAATTAAACATATCAAAAAAAAACATCCTATTTTGAAATAAACTTTTTAAGAAAGCTTTGTGTAGATATAAATAGCAAATGTTAAGTCATGAGCATGTAAATAGTACGGATTGATATAACACAACATGAATACTAGTATGAAAAAAATACGAGGATAACGAACTTTCTGCTGACATGCTGGAAAAGTCTATATTTCCATTCCACTGTAGATGACAAGTTATTACTTCGAAACCACATAGTGCGAGAATTTTGTAAAGAGGCCATTAGCGTATGAGAAGTAGTTTTCCATATTTTTACACATACCTCAACACTTTCATACACTACGTAAAAATATAAGCAAATAAGTGTACAATAGAAATTGTAGACACGACATATTTTATTATTTTGGTAAGGGCGTGTGCTTTAGAAACCGAAGGTGGTCACTGCTGGACATAGCCTTCCCTAATGTACGCCTTTCAATTAGGGTGTTTTTGGACCGTATCCCATCACCACTAATACGGGTTGGTGGGTGGACAGACTTTTTACGTGCCCATCCGACGCACGGATCTGCACGGACTTTTAGACAATTGTGTTATAGGCCTAAATTGCTCCTAACCAACTAGAGAACAACAATGAGAATTTAAGGAATCCCTGCAGGATTCGAACCCACGACCTCCGGTTTCTAAAGCACACGCCCTTACCACAAGGCTACGGAGGAAGTTATGAACATCAGTGCTGAGCACTTATGATCGTTAAAATTAAGATTCTTTTAAATATCTATTTTAACTCAATACACATAACAAGAAAAGTGCAAGCGTATTTTATTAACACGCATAACATCCACGTAGTATTAATTAGAGCCAATTATATCTAGTACTAGAGTTTTTCACTTACGTTAGGTTTACACCTCCCTGCTCACTGAGGCGGGTAGGGTAGGGCACACAACCCCCGGCTTCACCGAGGGGTGCTTGCATAATAGTCGTTTCAATAAAAAGTAGAATCACGCGTTAAGGCAAAATGCCGACTCTAGAATACACGTTGTCCGACCTCGGCCTCAACTTTAAGGACTATAAGGACAAACTAGCGCACATCACTATCGACGTCATCCGCGTTGCCATAGATGCCCGTTGCGGCTCACAGAAGTCGAAACGAATAATCGTCAAATCCGCGTCATCTCGCGCCGCGACCCCTACCGTTACGTCCGCGTCGGAGCAGTCGGAGGAAGATTCCGACACCATGACTGAAGATTCCCCCGACGATTTTACCCCAAATCCATCGTCCTAATCCAAAATGGATGTCGAGACTGAGGTCGAGGCCAAGGAAGCCTACCACGACTGTGACGCAGGAGGATTTCTTCCAGTAAAATCGCGCAAAAGCGCAAAAATAGGCCCGGCCCAGCATCCTTGCCTGTCTTCGACATCACCAGACCCACCCGTCAAAGCGCCGAAATCATCGGCCGACGACCTTTGGCCGCAAGGCCCGCTTTCTCGGCCTCAGAGCCAAACCTAGCCGCTTCACGGCCATCATCAAGCGCTGCATCACAGCCCATCGCCTCTGCCGCCTCACGGCCAACAACCAACGCTGCCTCTCAGCAATCCACCACCGCCGCTTCACGGCCTCAAACAAGCGCTGCCTCACAGCCAACCTCGCCACCGCTTCACGGTCAAGTACTAGTGCTGCCTCACAGCCATTCACTTCAGCCGCCTCACGGCAACCACCAACTGTCTCGCCTAGAGACAAAAGCCGCCGCCACTATACATCCGATCCAAGGAGAAGTGGGCTGAACTAAGGTCGGCACTATCCAAGAAGTTCAAGTTTACAGCCATTGACTTCCAACAAGGGATCAAACTACAACTTGAGACTCCACCGTCTCAAGTTGTAGTTTGATCCCTACAACACTGAAGCACACTGAAATGTAACGTCGTATCTACAAAAAAATGATTTCTATTATCATATTTACGCGCTTCCGGAAGAGTGCGTACTTCGGACGGTCGTCAAAGGACTGCCGAAGGAGATGGCCACCCAGGACATCTTAGACTTCATCAAAACGCAGGGTATACCAATATACTCGGCAATTAGGCTACACAATCAAAGAACAAGAAAGCCTTACAATGTGGTCCTTCTGACCTTAGTGCGCTCCCCAGAGGGACGATCTTAGACATATCTGCGATATCACTGGTATCACGTTCAAAGCACCTCGCTCGAACGGACTCCCCGCGCAGTGTCACAACTGCCAAATGTACGGGCACTCGGCCCGTAACTGTCACGCTAGACCTCGCTGCGTCAAATGTCTCGGCGACCACGGCACTCCCGACTGTCCGCGTCCTAAGGATAAGGACCCTACTCATCTTTGAGCCGCCGGCATGCGTCAACTGCCGAAACCCAGGCCACACGGCAAATTACCTAGGGTGCCCCAAAGCACCCAAACGTAAGGTGCCTCCACCTCCATCTATACCCAGGCGCCCCAGGTGCTATGACATGAATCTCGCTACTCATGCGCTCACAAGACATGTCCAAAGTGTCGTCGAGGCTTCCTCGAGGCAAGTCTCGGTTGAGGAGAACCCCCGCCAAGAATTGCCAAACGACATCAAGGACCTCTTGCGTCGCAACAGGGCGGCGATACGTGCCTACGATTGGTATCCGACCGAGCGTAGCCAAGGACAGCTGCGCGCCTTTGAACATCAGTCCAAGACGCGCATAACTGCATTCAGGAACGATCGGTGGGATAACGGTCTAAGCAATATGCATCCCTCCCATCTTGCCTTCTGGCGAATCCCCAAAAGCCTGAAAGGCGGTATCGGACTTCCTCCAATTGCGCCTCTTACCAATCCTAACGATCCCAATGCTGCTCTAGCGTTTCTTGATGAGGAAAAAGCCGAATGCCTAGTCGACATCCTCGAGGCTCAATGCACGCCAAGCACTTAACCAGTCGACGCCGCTCACCTCACGAAGGGCTTATATACAAGTTATATAAGCTTGGCGTGCACGACCGTCTCGTACTTATCATACGAGACTTTCTCAGGAATCGAACGTTCAGATACCGCGTAGAGGGGAATAAGTCGCAACCACACCCAGTCCTAGCCGACGTACCTCAAGGCTCCCTATTGGGCCCTGTATTATTCACCCTATTCACCAACGACACTCCCTTCCTTCAAACTGGTAAATGCCACCTTATTCGCAGATGATACCTTCACGTATCCGGTCGATGTCCTATCCTTATATCCGAAAGACTCCAATCCGCGGTCAAGACCTTAGAGGATTGGTTTCCGAACTGGAGGATTGAAATCAACCCATCCAAAAGCGTGGCCATACTGTTTTCTCGAAGACAAAGGCCGTGGCTTCCTTCATATGTCCGCCTCCTTAGTGCCTACCATTCCTGGGTAGTCAGGACTAAAACTCGGGTCATCATAGATCACACCTATCCTTCGGTCGCACATAACGCGGGTCAAAAACAGAGCGGCCTTCGTCCTCGGTCGCCTGTTTTCCCTTATAAATCCTAATAGCAAGCTATCACTGCGTAATAAGGTGTTGCTTTATAAAACAGTAATCCGTCCCGTAATGACCTATTCCAGCCCCGTCTTTGCACACGCAAAACGATCCTATATTGATAAACTCCAAGTCCTGCAAAACAGATTCATGCGCAGGGCTACGGGTGCGCCGTGTTATCTGCGCAACCATGACCTGCACATGGATCTGGAATTGCCCACCATCCGCGAATATGCGCAAATATAAGCTTCAATCAGATACTTTGACTCGGCTTCGCAACATCCCAACGAATTGGTACGGAGCGCCGCCGCTTACGTACCAAGCATTTCACTACGTAATCATAAAAAATTCAGGCGAGCGCGCCATGTTCTAACTGATCCGGACGTTGAAACGACCATCATACAAGCACGTGTGAAAGCACTGAGACAAAACGCACACCGCCCTCGCCGTCCAGGACAACAGTTCACTCCGTTCAATAGATATCGGCACGTACAAGGCCGATTCTCACCATCTAGATAGGGCGGTTAAAAGCCAAATCAAACGTGTCCAAAAAGCAACTGATCGAGCTAAGGCTCGGCCCTCGTGGGTACCCTCGATCAAGCACGCTTACGGTATATATACAAAGTGGCAGCCCGAGCCGAGGTCCCCCTTCAGGGGTCCCACGGAGCTAAGCCACAGAATAGAGGTGAAGTCTGTGCACACTTAAAGTTGCACTGCCCCTCGAACCCGCCGGGTTGTAGCGGTTAACTCCACCAACGTGAGTTCATCCAAAAAAAAAAGGACACGAGTGTAATTCAAATATGTACTTATTTATTTATAATATAACTTCGCGTAGCTTAAATATATTTAAGATATATTTCACAGCTGAAACATCGCATATTTAAAATTACGGATTAAGAACGCAACTTCAGAATAAGCAACGTAATTTAAATATCATAAAAAACTAAAAGATGTATACACATATGGCTATTTTAATCAATAAAAAATAATTCTCTCCCGTTCCTTCAAGTTATAATACAAACACATCTCAAAGTTCATGTTTGAAGGCAGCCATGTATAAAAACCGGATAAAAGGGACAATTTTACTTGTCTAGCTAAAGGTAACAAATTAATATTTGCAAGAAATTAATTACCATTGTAAAGCTTTAATATAAGATGATTTTGGGTAAATCTGACCACGTTGCAGGCAAGTTTTAATAACTAAAGTTAACATAAGTGAATGTTGGTAGACCAGTTGTTCAGCGCGTACACAAGAGTCACCTTCCGAGCAAGCACATTACCATTACCTGAATAATTTAACTTTTGGACTCCACTGTAAATATATTTTGATACAACTTTTCCTTTTTAGTACACAGCACCCAACACACAAGAACGTTTAATAGGTTTTCTTTTTATGGGCGGATCTGTGGCCCCGGGGCTGAAACATTTCAGAGATCTACTGTATTACTCAAGTAATAGACCGGCTATCAGTAATTGACATCTCGGTGACTGAAGCATACATGTATGACTTCACTTTCTTATCCAGCATTAGTTTTATTTTATTGATTCCTAATCTAATTGCGATATACAAATTATCAGTTGCTATAACACTTTAATTAAGATAATAACAATTGCATTATAATTTATCGAATATCTTAAATAAATACCAACTGTCCAGAGAACAGAAATAAGCTTTTAAGCTTTCTAAAATTATAGTAGAAGTGATTAGATATGTATTTATTAAGCTTTTAAAACTGTTGGGGTTTTTACTTAAACATAATCGAAATTTACTCACAAATAGTTATACTAATTTTTTTAAATTAGTAGCTCACTGTAACAAATTCATGTTTATTTTTTCGGCACAGCAGTAATAACCATAATTATCTATCTCTAAAATTGTTTGTAATATTGTTTAATAATTTTACCATTAAAAAGGTAAACGCTTTCTAACAATGGAAGATGTTTTTTACCGAAACGATATAGAGTTGAGTAAATAAACGTGTTTCTGTTTAAAACAATTTAATTTATCTCCAAGCACACATTCGTGCGGATTCTACGGTGTTTTAGACACATTTGCACTCCGAACGGTTTCCAGCGCTAATTGCTTAATTTACTCTCTTGCCAACATGCACAATAAACAAGCATTATGTAAAATAAACGTGTAAGTGTACCGACTTGAATACTAAATAAACTTTATTGCATCACAATAATACGGGAAAATATAGAAAAACGTAGACATTTTTAATATAAATTAAAAACAAGGTACTGCAATGCATAATACCTTCCTAACTTTAAGAAACGGTAATCTTGAAGTAAAGGAAGTATTGCTGTTGCTAATAATTCAATAGCCAGCCCTTCTAAGTTGTTGTAGTCATGTGCCTTTGATACCCATAAAACATCTTTAGGTAGTAGGGATTGTGCAAGAAATCCACCACAGTGCCCATTACTCTCGCATTCTTTTGGCAAGGGGTATTATTTACAATTAGATACCACCGTTTGTTGTCTAATCTATGATATTGAATACAGCTACAGCAATATTAAAAAGCTTTAACACTTTTTTTTTAATTATGACACTATATATAAATAAATATATATACTGTTATAATTAAAAATAAACATAATGTTACGTTTGAATTTGGAATCCAACATTTTTATGTCATTATTCATTGAGTTTTCTTGCCACGCCAATAAATTGAAGAATATTATGAGATATTGAACTGAAATGGGGTGATAAAGAGAACCGAAGCACTGTGATTGCATTACACAAAGTAGGAATGATATGAGCAGTGGTGAAAAAATTATTTAAGTCTCTGTTTAACGTTGTTTAGGACAGTGCGGTGAAATATAAAGTGTGATTAATTGATATCACAATTATTTTAGGAAGCGATCTATAATAACACAACCTTTATTATTTGAATGAGTTTTACTATTTAATTAAAATAATAAACCACTTTCAATGTTTAATGGAAAGGAAATCGATGATAAATATACCTATTGAGAGCTTTTGAGCATATCTTTCTGTTACAAATGGCTAACATACAATCACATATTTGGGAAAAATAAATGGTCACGTTATAATTGAGTTTTTGTTTTGCGAGGTTAAATTGACCCCGTGCTGGCACTTTTATGAATTTATTTTTTTTAAATTAATTAAAGCAACGAGACTACGAAATTCGCCTGTTGGTAAGTGATACGCTCCTACGCGTAAAGCATATTGTATTAGACGGTACCTAAATAGAAACGTAGAATGATACGTCTCTGTATACCATGTATTACTGATGGTGGTATAGGGTACAATCTTGTTGAGCCGTATAGACATAGACATAGACATAGACATAGACTTTATTTCGCCAAAAAGACACACATTTACATACATATCTTTATATAAAAAAAGAGTAATAACATAAACATAAAAGAAAAACAGTGCATACATCTAAAATAAATTTTAACAGTAAAATAAAAAAAAAAAAAAATTAAAAAGAAAATAAAAACAGCATATAAGGTTAACAATAGGAATAAAATCACAGCACGAACTTTATTACCATTTAAACAATATAATTGGTAAACAATAAATAAAAAGTTTATGAATAACACATACATGTTGTGTCTTTTCGTTAAAAAAGGTCTCCACTCAGCATAAATTGCAACAAATAATTGCAAAGCTGATTTTCAGTGGAGCCAGTTCGTAAGGGGTAGGGATGCTATTTAATAAAAGTAATAACAAGGCTATTATACATGGGGAAACGATTGATTAAAAATAAAAGATAGTAGTCTATATAATGTAAACTGACTTAACATCATGGCAACCAATAATCTACAATTTGGCGCAAGATATGTAGGCAAGATGCGTCTATTACATGCTGAAAATTTTGGTATTCTAGAAGATGAATCTTCATTTTATACTTAAAACCTACAAAGCTTTTAAGAGCTCGAAATGGTGGGGTATATTGTTCCAACACTTAGACGCAAGCGTACCTAAAACTCCCTCTAAACGAGGCGGAATGATGTTTCTGGATCCGAAATACCGACTTTTGCATGCTCTAGGCCGATCTGTAGGTAGCCTATTCCAGTTTACGGTACAAGTACATAGGGCGCCTGTTGACTTGAGACCAAATATCAGAGTAGATAGATGTAATTCTCTACGGAGTGACATTTTTAATATATTGGCATCATTTAAGTACAGGTGTAATATGTGTGCGTGGTGGTATAGTAAAACAAAAGCGCGCACATGCATTTTGACTCGCTGGATTATCTGTTCCGTTCTAGCCAACAATCTGGGGCCATAGATGGTATCCGCATAGCCAAGTAGTGATAGTACCAATGAATCACATAGTTTTATTCGTAAGCTAGGTACTTAAGAAATTACGTACTCGATAAAGGACTTTAACCTGTAGAAGCATTTCCGCTACAGTCGAGAACGTGACTTTCAAAGCGCAACGCGTCGTCCACTATTACTCCTAAATTGCGTGCTTCCTTGACCATTTCAATAGGTTTTCCATCAATTATTATTTTAGGACTAAAATTCAGAATGTTGGTTATTTGCATTTTGGTTCCTAGGACCATAAATTTGCATTTTAAGGGATTAAGAATTAATGAATTTTTGAGAGACCATTCATTAATATGACTAAGGTCAACATTTATCTTTTCAACCGCTTCCTTGGTTTTTTTAACACTAGTTTTAATATATAACTGAAGGTCGTCCGCATAAATTTGTAAGTTACAAAATTTTATACTATTAACTACATCAGCGGTGTATAATATGAATAAAATGGGCCCAATGTCGATCCCTGTGGCACCCTCTTTCGACAGCAGAAGGTGAAGATCTGATATGGAGCCGTCAGCGTATGTACTTCAACGTATTTAGAACGTCTAGATAGGTAGCTATCAAACCAGTTAATAGCTGTGAGATCGAAACCATAATAGGACATTTTGATAGTAACAGTGAAGTATTTATAGTATCAAAGGCTCTGTATAGTCTAAGAGCGTGAGAACTGTGCCCTCACCTACATCACTAAAAGCTAAAATATTATCGACGACGTCAAGCAAAGCAGTGGTAGTGCTGTGTTGCGATCGAAAGCCTGATTGCATTTCAGGGAGGATATTATGGGTTTCAAGGTAGGATTGAGCTGACAAGAAATAACTCTCTCTAACACTTTAGATAAAAATGGAAGAATACTAATTGGTCTTAAGCCATTTAAATTACTAGCATCGTTCTTTTAGGAATAGGACGGACTATTGCAGTTTTCCAGAGAGACGGAAATGTACATACAATTGATTTATTAATTATCTCTGTAATTACCTCAAGAGTGCTGGCAGCGTAAGAACTATCATTTTCATTGAAATTTCATCGACCCCTATTGCATTCGACTTAATAGAAGATATATATTTTAAGATGGTATCTTTGCCCACTGGTTTAAATATTAACGTTGAACCTACGAATCGGCTAAACTCTGAAAGTGAGATTAAATAGGCATATCTTTTACACCTGGAACTGCGAGGAAATGTTTATTTATGGTTTCCAGGTCGTGCACGTGAATGGTGATTCGTTTTACCTTAGAGACTAGTGGAGTTACTTTTTAATACTTGTCCAGAGGTTCCTAGCATCCTTAATATTCGAATTGATATAGTGGTTAAAGAACGATACCTTTTCATTGTAAATAGCTGAAGAGACTGTTCGTTTCATATCTTTTATAAAAAGTTTATGAGACTCGTTTTTAGATTTGTGATATCGACTATACGCCTTGTCTCTAATGTGCATCATTTTTTTAATAGTTGGAGTAATCCAAGGTGATAAGCTCTTTTTGATATGAACAAGTTTATAAGGAGCATGTCGGTCAAACAGCATAAGAATATATGCATTAAAAGTTTCAACCATTTTGTCAACATTTTCCATAGACAATATCCGTTCCCATTCAATGGCTTCTACGTCTTGTTTAAAAGAGTCTAGGGAGATATCTTTGAGGGGACGGTAACATATACAAATAGGTGATAATTTATGGCGATTTATCTTGAGTTCACTGATAATTAAGGCGTGGCTACTGAGATCGGGAATAAAGTCAACATCAATTTTTTTAACAGGAGCATTCGTGCAAAAGAGGTCAATTAGTGTTTCACTATGGTCTGTAAAATGAGTCGGCACAGTAACGTATTGTTTTAAACTAAGGTAATATAAAAAATTATTAAATTTAAATGCGTCTATATGGAAGTTGTTTAATAAATTTATATTAAAGTCACCTAATAATATTATATAATCGCAATTGGAGAATGAAGTCACTGAATCTGTCATGGCATCTAGAAACACATCGATACTAAGCCATTGAGGGCGATATGCCGTGCCAATAGCAATTTTGATACCTCTTAAGCTAAGATTAAGCCACATCTGCTCCACAGTTTCGGTTGTAGAAGGATGGGGAATAGTCCTGGCTGTGACACCACGTCTGACGTAGAACCCTACACCACCACCTCTGGCACGAACTTCTTTAGGACGGGGGATGTGCCTCAGCCGATAGTCAGGCACCAAAGGCGCCCGGCCCTCTTCACCAAGGCGCAACCATGTTTCATTAATAGCCATAATATCAACAGAATGACGCAGCATAGCAACTATGAACTCATCGTGTTTTGTACCTAACGACCCTGGATTAAGAAAACCTAACTTAAATCTAGTATTATCTATAGCCATAAAGTTAATAATAGTACAAAGATAAGGGAGCATATAAAACTAAGAATACATATATATAAAAAAGAATAAAAACATTTGACAAACACGGTTGAGCAAAAGTAAGTCTAACATATGCATAGTGATTCTATAATGAAACATAGAAACGAGTATATTGTACATCATATTTGCCAACACTACTTCTAAATGCATAGTAAGCAGATACTTGCAATGCGTAGTACAAAAATTATAATATGTGATATAATGAATAGTGTCGATATGAAATCGTACAAAAATGACATAAAACTTAAACAGCTTCTGACGTATGAGGAATGATTGTTTTGGTTGGCAATTACATAAATTATATAGACGCGCACGTATGACTACTAAAATATAGTATATGTGGCATGACTGTAAAAGGTCTGTAAATTTTTTGAAAGTTGTTTTTGGCACAGAAAAATACGAGATTCGTATAAGGTTATATGAACATTCAACGTAAACCTTAATATCTTGGACGATGCAATAACAATTCAAAAATCTATCTAATTTATTATGACATATTTTCCACACTTTAATGACTGGCCATTTTAAAACATTGCACTGAATTTTTAAATACGACTGATTTTTATTACAATCAAAACAACTAAAATATATATAACTATTAGTTACATTAGGTTTAAAACTTAGTACTACACAATAATGTAACAAAATAATATACCTTATTACACTAATTTTCCTTACTGTCATTAAGGAGCCAACAGCACCTGAACCAAAACACGAATGATGTCTGCAGCGGTGAGAATTCGATGTCTTGGGAACCTGTAGTTTGGCTTTGACGCACATAGATGTTACCTCCTTGGACCAAACGTACCGCCAATTGTAAGCGTTTGCACACTCGAACTTGACGGAATAATTGCTTCGTTAAATTTTGTAAGTCGTTCGTTAACATAGAAACGACGATGAGGAGCTGGTAGTCCCATTCCTCAGTAGTAGCTCCTCTTCTGACACGCGCCGCTTGCATAAATTGGTCCGCAGGATACGTCGGTCAATTTTACCACTATGAGACGTGGGCGGCTGGTGAGACTTTTTTCGCTGCGTGTTGGAGGGCGGCCCAATCGTGCGCAGCTAACAATGTCATGTTCAGCCAGACTAACACCAAGCTTATTTGCAACTGATAGTACTAAATGGTACAGGTTTTCATTTTTTTCTTCGGGCAAACCGGATAGTTCAATATCGTTTAATAGAAATTCTTGGTCTTTATTATTGATTTCCGTTTTCAATTCCTCGATCGTAGCCAACAAGGGCACATCAGACTGATCAGAAATTTGCTGATGGAGTAAACGCTCTTGTTCAGAAACACGACTGCACAGTGAATCAATTCTGTTTTCACAGGCTTCCACACGCTCGGAAACTTTTCACAGCGTTCCATTTAAAATCTCAAGCTGCTCTCGAGTGGCACGCATTTCCTCTCTAAACAAACGTACTTCCTCCAGCAGCGCGCGGAAGTCTCCTGCCAATTGTATTGATGAATCATCTGAAGCTGGAGAAATTTCAAAACTTGAACCCGGACATCCGCGTCTATCGGTAACACCAGAATCCGTTTTGCGCATAACAGTGCTACTATTAGATGAACTGATAACTTTAGCAACTCTTGCTTTATGGGACATTTTTAATTAAATTAAAAAAAAAAAACAAAACAAATCACTTTTTACCACTTTCTCTTTCGTTTAAAATATCTTCGGAGTTTGTTTTGGTACAAGTGGCGCCCTCTATTAGTGAGATGTTTTAATATTCTGATTTTCAAATTAATTTTGAAGTACAAAAATGTGTCCACCCTATTTATTTTTCACAATAAGTAGCTTACGCCCTCTATTAGTGTGCGTTTAAATAATCAAACAAATAAATGTTTGTATGTGGGACTTCCTAGGATTTTGTACTTGTCTTTAAACAAATTACTTCTTGGAACACTGTTTATCCAGTACAATTTATATCGTAAATTAATTAACAAAAAGAAGCAAGGTGTGCCAGATTAGAACTCCGTCTACTCAGTTCTCTCTAATCGCAGTAAGCGGCTAACAAACTGAGCCACCGTCGGATTACAGTATAGCTTGAAATATGCTTTCTTATTTGTTTTCCTGTCGTTTATTCAATGTGCAAAAGTCCAAAGTTCAGTTCAACACAAGATTAGACACGGTACGTTGAAATGTTTTAAATTTAAAATTTTTCGCACTTACACTTAATAAACTTGGTCTTTTAATACAGATTCATAGCACTATTATTTGTTATAAATGCTATTGCACTTCATATTCTTAAAAATAACCGTAAGTTTAAGCACCGAGTCCAAAATTTTTTACACGTTTTATTCACTTTTATTAGTTTGAGAAGGAGTTACTAACAATATCACATATAACACACATTACGATGAACAGTTTCTACACAAGTTTTGCCACTTTTAATCACTTTTACTATTTATTTCAAATTAATTATGCGGAGACGACGTTAGCGTTGCAGCGACCTCTCGCCCAATCCAATGCCGTATGGGTGGGACCACTGCGGTACCTATTTCTGCCGCAAAAGAGTCGTGAATAGGGAACACAGTAGCGTTTTTATTTTGTGTTCTAGTGAGAAAGCCACCTTAGCATGCGAATTTCTGTCTCACGTTAGGCAGCGCATTCGTGGTATTGGGACCACTTAACATCAGGTTCGTCTGCTTCCAAACGCGATAAAAAACCACGCTGCCAACTATATTGAGCTTTCTTTTTCCTAGTTTAATTTTATCGATTAGACTACCGCTTCAAAAGTGAAATAACGAAAACGTTCGGAATAATGGCAAAAAAAGGCTATAAGACTATTTTATTAAACAGAATATGAAATTTCTAAACCATTATTGTAACGTGTAAAGATTCAAATTTAAAAGATTTTTAACATTGGATTGGACAGAATAAAAATTTTAATTAAAAATCTTTATATTATATAGAATTTGTTGATCTTTGCTGCAACATGTCATAAAATTGACATATTCAGAAAGCCAGTGAGATCAAATATAAATTATAATAAACATTGATCATTTAAAATTTGATTTAAGCTAATATTACATTAAAATAAATTATTATATAGAAGATTTGTAAATCTATTTAATTTAATCTAGGAATTATTCTCTTGGTCTTTACTTTTTATTTATGTCTATTATTTTTAGGACTTTAAAACTATTTTCAAATCTCAAAGAGAATGCCAAAAGTAAAATGTCCATCTCTTAAACTTGATAACATTGAAAAGGCTATCTGACCCTGACAACAGCCTACTAGTCTCGGATACGGACGAGTTGACTCATAACACAACTCCTAACACTATCATATATGTACAACACTTATCACACACGAGGAGAGTTCCGTTCGGGCAGCGTTATACGAAGCTGTCTTAGTATATTTTAGGCCCGTCTTTTATACACGATTGCAGGGAAACAAAACGTCAGTATCAAGACTCTTTTTCTCAAAGTACCTGCCATAGAAGTAGTTTTCTGACTATATTATTATAATTAACCGCATTTTGTGCGAAAAAAAACATTTGTAAATATAACGACGATTTTGCTTTTCAGCCCCAAGTCCGTTAATAAGAGCAATTACAGTGCTTCTTCTCAAAGAGAAGAGGTAATAAGAGTTAACTTAATTTTTTTCTTAGCCGTGTTAAAAGTTTTATGTCACTTCTTAATGGTATTACTGTTGTTTTATACAGTTTTAAATGCTAACAAATTGAAAACCTTAAAAAGATAATAATTTTAATAAACCAAAAAGTATTAATGGAGTTAGGTAAATTTCCATTTTATTTGTATATTAAAAATATTTAAGATCCAAATAAAATTTTTATGTAACTTGAAATACAAAAAGTTTTTCTGTTCGTTTCAAAAGATTAATAATTTAAAAATCATGTTCAACAAAAAATGTTACCATATCTTGTTTAAATAATATTAAAGGAATCTTTTCGCGGTGTCAAAATTTCTTAAAAAAGCTGACTTTATAACTTTTGTAAATTTGATTATTTTTTTATTTTTTGGTTTTAAATCATGGGTCACTGATCCTGGGATCAAAGGATGAAATTAAAAATTTGCAAAGTAAAAGAGAGGGAAAATTTTACTACCGGGCAAGTACCAGGCAAGGGGCGAACGGTGGACTGAGCCCCGGATGGGTGGAGCGGGAGCCGCAACGCGCCGACGCTGGCCCTTATGATACGGCAACCGGGGGTGGATATAACCCCTCGTCGGCTTGGTATTGCCGGCCGGGGCGGCTAAAATGGGGTTTCGATTCTGGCACCTCCAGGATGCCAAAAAAAAGGAGGATAGAGATGGCCTGGTTCCCCATGGCAACGAGGGGAACTCCAGGTTCCGGGGCCGCCAGGGAGAAAGGCCAAACAATTGGAAAACTTCGCCAATTGGTTGGCCAAAGGGAAACATCCAGGCCCGAAATGGGGACTTCGCTCTGGCCGAATGACCCGTTGAAAGACGCAGGTGGTGGGCGGGAGCGCAAAAGGGCGCGATCACCTAAAAAGTGGAGAAACACCGGGTGGTCCGGTCTCGGTGGGGAGTGGGGTTCCCTTGCGCCACCAAAAAATTGGTGGGCGTCCCAATCGGTGGTGCTCGGTGGGCCCCTCTTGCGGCGCTTGAGCGCTGCTGGCCGTGAGGTTGGGCCGCCCGCACTGTATCCTGCGTCGCGGCAAACAAACTCGGCGTTGGGCAGTGGCCTGCCCACCCCCGAAAAGGCGGAGGAATAAGGAGAGGCCTAGGTTGGAAGCGGTGCCCGCCCGCTTCCTGAGGGGACCTGGGTCGAAAAAGATGGCCACCTAGGACCCAAAATTCGCCACCGCCGAGCCGGATCATTGTTTAACGGCGCGTGGTCATTCGGGGCCGGTATGGAACCGAATTACGTTCCCCGGCAAAACTGGGCCGGGACCGCCGCACGGGAGTGGTCTGGGGGTTTATTCGAGGGGCGGAAGGGTCCGACTTGCCGACGCCTGTTGGGAGATATTTATTGTTTCGCTGGCCCTTTTCTAAACAGATCTCCGCCGACATCGAGGGCACCAGACCGACTGGGTTACTGATTTGTCTTACGGATCCTTCCCTGTGCGTCGCGGGGTCCAACGCCAATAACCAGCCTGGGTTCACCTGGGGCAGACGCGTGGTGGACACTGGAGGAGTGGCTCCAGGAGGTTTGGACTGTCCGTCTTAAATAGGGGTTCGGTAAACGTGCATGGTTTCAGGGGGGTTGATCGTTGATGTATCGTCGCCAGCCCCGCCCGCTTGCGAATACAGGGCTGGAAGGTGTTGTGTTACATCCGATTCAGGGTCTTCGCCCTCCCAGAATTCATCCGGCCCTTTTTGCCGTTGGAAAAACCAGCTTACGGATTCCCCCGCCAAGTGAGGGGCAGCGGGGTTCTTCACCGGTGTAGAGGGACACCCGAACGTCGCTTAGGCGCCGTGCCGGAACAAACAGACGGTGCCCTCCTGAGTTCTTCTCTGGGCGGCGGCACCTCGTGCCGGCCGCCCAGGGGCCCAGTTTCGGGAAGGTTGCGCGCGTACGCCACTCTTCGGCGCCCTGGCCTTCTTTCTGCGGATAGCCGGCGGCGACAGGAGCTGCTGGGTCCTCCGGTGTTGGGGAGCATCTGCGAGAGCGTGCTGCCTCGCCACCTTAGGGCCGAGGCGCTCAAAATGGGCGCAAAACTTCCATCGGCGGTCAGGACTAGGCGAGATAATTTATCGTCGGTTGACGTCGACGCGACGCCGCAAACAATTGGGGCATCCGCAGGGGCGTTCCGGGCCCGAAAGAAGGGCCTGATTTTTCGAACGCCACCTCTAGTCCCAGCCGCCGATGCGCCCAATTACTTGAGCGAACCCAGTGGCGAGAATCGCAGCCCCTGCGAAAATTGGCACGGGCGGACGAGGGTGTCGTCCGCGTCAGGACGTCGACATCGTCGATATTGCCGCCACGTAGCACCCAATCCAAACCAACGTTCCAAGAAGCGGTCCCAACACTGACCCCTGTGAACTCACGACACCTTGATGGTCCGGGCATCTCGGCACGGGAACCGACACGTCGATGCGACAGGTAGGCGCGAGAGGCGAGGTCTGGGCTGCAGCCCAGCCCAGAGAGATAGGGAATGCAGGCGAATTGCATTCCTGCAAACAGGAGAGGAGCGTGGCTGAGCAACCCAGCACCGGTCGTTAAACTGTGGCCATAGCCCCAAATTAAAGTAGTGGCTAGAAAGGGATACGGCTCCTAACATTCCGCACGACGCGGTTCTCCCGGACATAGCTGTTTCGGGAGGTACCCGTGCCGCGTGGCGGTGGGAGCCAAGAGGAGTGCCACCAATGTGGCGTTGGCCGAGGAGACGATCTAACACGCGCTGGAAGAGTGCCCAGCCTGAGTCGAGCAACGCCGAGAGCTGCGTAGTGTCAGGGGCACGACTTTCGCTTCCGCCCAGGCCAGGATGTTAGGAGACGAAAGGTCAGGGGCGCCGTCCTTGCTTCTGCGAGGACGGATTCTGAAAGGAAATCGGGGAAAGAGACAGAGAAAGGCTTCAGCGCCCTGGCAATCTGCAGAAGAAGGCCAGGGCGCCGAAGAGGATGAACGCGCGCAACCTTCCCCTGGACACTGAGCCCCTGGGTGGCGACAAGAGGGTGCCCGCCGGGAGAGAAGGGCTCAAGAGGGAGGAACAAACAGCACGGCGCCTAAGCGACGTTTCGTATCCCAACACCAAAGAAGAGGCCCAAGAGACGAGGCCGTCGCGCCGAGGTCTCCGAAGACTGTCATCAGCCCGTGGCCGGCTACAGCGACACGAGAAAGGAACAACCGTTGGTTTTTAGTGGGCATACCGGCCGCCCATCTTGGTCCGGGGAGCCCAATCCTGCTGCCCCTCACTTTGGTGGCGGGAATCCGTAAGCCGGATTTTTCCTAGGCAAAAAAGTTAGTTAGAAACCTCCGAACAGGTCGTACGTGGCTCGCCAGCGGCTTTGGCCAGCCGGGGGAAGCTAAGAGGAACCCGGCGGCCTGAGGGACCAAGGCCGGCCGTGGAGAAGCGCTCCAAGCGGGCTGAACAAGCCTGCTTTGGATGCCGCCTTTAGAAGGCTGAAGACGGGTTGCAGGAGGTAGGTGTCCCCTTCTTTGTCCCTGCACCAAGCGTGGAGTCGCGGGAGAAGAGGAGGTCGGTATTCCATGCCTCCCATCCTCCGCGACTGGCGGGGCACTGCTGATGCGGTGGAGGGCCGTGGGAGGAGGATATTGCATAGGTCTTCGATCTTTCCTTCGGGCGCAAGGAGCCAGGCGAGATTGATTTCGAGCACGCTGGGCCAGGAGTTGGTTCTGCGAGGTCAGAAACTCCTAGCCATGGTCTCCTGAGAACAGACCGGGACTCTGTTACCAACCAGGCCGGGGATGAAGGCGCGTAGTTCGGACGCACCAGGGGAGGCAGAGTTCGTGGGCCGAGATGGGGCTGAGTATGGCAAGCGCTGGTGGGGTTGAGATGAGTGAGTATTCCGTGACCCCACCCAAAGGCGTCAGGAAGGAACAACGGTGGTTTTAGTCCGTGCGAGAGGGTAGTTATAATAGGCGACCACCCAATTGTCCAATTACTAATAGAACACATATTGTCGATATCTAAACCAACTTGTTTTTGACAACGTAAAAATAAAAGCTTTACGATCCAATAGTTGACAGCTGTCGAATTTAAATCGTATAAATTGTAAAAATTTACAAACCAGCGATATCTCAAATAGTTCAAATTGCAGCGGCAAAAACGACCGGTGGTGATTTAACAGGAAATCGACATTAATCTTTAATAATGAGCTCATCTCAAAGACTACTATGTCTGTCCTAGTCCAAAGTGGGTAATGAGCCATCCCCCGCACGGGGTGGAGACAAAGAGACGTCGTTCCGAAATTGTTCCGTCGCGCTTTAAGGACTGTTCAGGATGCTCAACTGGGAAGGACATGGCATAAATGAACTGAATACATCTCACATCTGCGTTTGGCAGACAATATCGTCATCATGGCTGAGACCGCAAAGGACTTGCAGAAAATGGCAAAGTATTGAGTCTTTTTGCACGTACGGTTTCGGATGAACTTAGGTAAAACCAAGGTCATGTTTAACGAGCACGTTGATCCGGGACCGATCACAATTGATGGCAACCTCCCTCGAAGTAGTTTCGAGTATGTTTACCTGGGGCAAACGCCTGAACCTTAGGTGGGAAACACATGAGGGGAGGCCAACAGAAGGATTCAGTTGGCCAAGCGCTTTCATAAGCTTGTCAGTTTTCTCGTCACTCATCCCTCAGTGCCCCAAATCGAAAGTCTTTGATCAGTGCGTCCCACTCGTTCTAACCTACGGTGCGGAGACTTGGACACTTTACGGTCTGACTGGTCCACAATTCAAAGTCGCTCAACGAGCTATGGAGAGGGCTATGGTTCGAGTATTCTGAAATACGCATCGAGATGATGAGATTCGACAGAGATGAGAGTCACTGATATGGCCCACCGCATTAGTAAGCTTAGAGCAGTGGGCAGGTCAATAAGCGAGAACTGACGACCGCTGGAGTCGAAAGTTCTGGAGTGGAGACCGAGGCTCGGCAAACGTAGTGTCGGACGCCCTGCGGCAAGATGGGAGTGACGACATTGGCAAAGTGGCCGGTGTGGCTGGATGAGAATATGAAGATCGGAAGCGGTGGCATTAGGGAGGCCTAGGTTCACAGTGGACTGACACCGCTGTTGATGATGATGATGGATGAAACCAAAACACAAATGAATAGATTTTGTTGATTTTCGTATTACGTAGTTATTTTTATTTCACAAATTACTTGTTAAAAGTAAAACATTGTCTATTAACATTTTATTAATATTCATATTCATCAAATAAAATTCAACTCGCCCTAAGTGTTTCCTAAAAGTTAAGCTTTATAGCGCCTGCGTGGGTTTTACGAGAGCATTTACGCTTCAATGTTGAATTATTCATTATTGTGGTTGAGACACGTCAGATTAAACATAAAACTGGATTTTTATAAAACATAATTGTTAATGTATCCTGAAACCAAAATAATAAACTTTAAAGTTAAATGTATCTAATCTTAATTAAAAGAAATAAAAAAACGATACTAGATTTTCACTTTTGTTTTATTTTAGATAGATGTATAATAGAAGTTGCAATGAAGTCAAATACCTTAAAAAATCGTTGTTTTAAATTTCCGATCATGAGTAAATATTTGACACACTATTCTATCCATATATTTATAATTCATTTACAAGGCTACTATTAAGTGGAAAATATTTTGTTGTTCCGAATTGAGACAGTCTGGTATATTAAATTTCTTAAAGAATAATTTTATACCTAATTCGTAAAAGTACAGGAATTTTTTCCATAAAATGGTTAAAAGCGGCTTAATTAAAAAATATGAATAATAATTTTTCTTCAGGGTGGATTAGTTTTGTTGAAAAATATTTTATTTACAACACTTTTTAAATAAAATATTTTCAATCCATAAGGTTATAGGATTACATTCATTCAAGTTGAAATACCTGTTGAAAGAAGTTTATTTAAAGCTTATTTTCAGTCCTAAGTCCGATTGAGGTTTATTTAGACTGAATGATTTTTTTCGTATATATCTTGTTTTGCTTTTTTCAAAACATTTTGCCATTGCAGTTTTATTGTTCGTTTGTTCTTAAAATCTACAAACCAAAATAAGTTTTTAATACTTTCACTGTATTTGTGAAATATTACTTTAGAACGACATACTTTAACTATTTGCAAAAGAAAATCATTAAACAATACACAGATTTAACGGAACTTAAAACTGTTACAAGCATATCTGATCGTTGATGCACAAGATCAACAAAGTAGTGCAACAATTTGCCACAAACCAAACGGTATTAAAGGAAATTTGAAATAACATTTAGCAGGGCTAATCATCAGTGATCTTCGATGATATTTCTATGTTAGTATTTTACCATTGCTAATTGTTGCTCCACTCCCTAAGCGATTTGATTTTAATAACAGATTGTCTTTTAGCATATAGTAGCTGTCATGCCTATTTTCAAACAATTTGTGGACAAAAGCCAATATATATATTTAAGTTTATAAAACACACTGAAAATAATAACTTTACACGAGGAATCGACTTAAACAGTGTTCGAGGCCGGTGTTCGTTACGTGTCGCCCTACGCTAGTCTCGAGATTGTACATTTATTTAGTAAGAATAATCCGCAGTTACGACAAATATTTATTTAAATAAAATGCAAGGTGCAGTGTTGAAATTCAATTTAAGGCAATACTTTGATTTAGAACTATTTAGAAATGCAAAGATCGTGTCGCAATTAAAAAGCTTAATAATACCGTCAAAGATGATAATCGCCTTTTAAACAAGGCGACACAAAAACAGGGGGTACTTTCGTTCAAAAAATTTGAGTAGATATATGGAAATGTAGCTATAACAAAATTTATATTCACTAATAGCAAAGCAATTAATTTAATTAACTTTGTATTAAAAAAAAGTATAATACCGATAAAAAGTTAATATAAAGTATAATATTTATTTATTTTGCATTATATTTTTTCTACCACTAAACTCAGAGGCAAACGGCTGGAAAGGCGGAATAATCTTTTATAGTATAACACGTTACAGGATTTTTATATTTGTGAACATTTTATCACACGTTTGATACCAATTTGTACAATATTAATATAATAGTCGTTCATAGCAGAAAAGGAAAAATAGAATATTGTACTTAATATTCTAATTATATCATCCAATTGTCTTATATATAAAATCTCCGGCAACTAACAAAATTCTTACATTAGCCATGACACTGCTGTTAAATTTATGTGCATAGATTGTACAGGTCACTGGCTATTATATTTTCCTTTTATTTACTAAAAATAATTAAAAAAAAATAAAAGTTATGAAACTATTGAGTCTTATAGAAGTCTAAACCAACTTCCACTAATGGCCTTCTTCACACGGCACCCATAGTATTTGGTCTAGGAGTAATAACTTGTCATCAAAGCGAAATAGATATGGAAATATTTATGAGGCCAATGCCTCTTTAGCCATTAGAGCGGAGAGTCCGTTACGTACGATTTATTTCTCTGCTCGTTACACTGCTTATATATAAATAAGAAATTATATACTGCAACATATATTATAATAGGAAGATTACATTCAGTTAGATATGCAAACACATAGGGGCCTGATGGTGAGACGCCCATAAAAAATAAAATAAAGATATTATATTATTACTGGAACTATCGGCGACAAGTAATTAAATAATGTAAAGATTGGTCCCTGAAAATTTGAGTTTGACGTTGCGTGCGTTCAAATAAAATAAAAGCATTATTTTAGTAAATGTGACGCATGATTTAATTGAAATTTGTAGCAAACATAAATTAATGAAATTAAGGCTTATTATTATATTCATACATTGAGGATCAAGATGGTCAGTTGCTTAATATGTAATAAGATCGACGTGTGTATTGTTTAAACATAGATAATTATAAAATAAATGACTACAATAGATTTTTGTCATTCTTTTATGGACATGCAGAAATTTCAAAACTGGTGAGGTTCTTGATGAAAATGAAGAGCTTTTATCTTATATCGTAGATAAAGAGTTATTACATTTGAATTTAAAACAAATGTGAATTGTACCACAGCATTAAACATATGCTATTTAATTAATGTCTAAACTAATACTGTTAAACATTTGTTTTCAACTATGACTGCTGCAGCTTATAATGTGCAGCTCTTTTTAAAATTTTTACCTCCTAAGTCTATCCAGTTATATGGTTTTTATCTATAAGGCATATGGATTGTGAGTTAATTAAATATCTAACCCAATGATCACCCATATTTTTTTGTTTTATAGTTCATCTAACACAGAGTTCGCGAAGCTCCATCCCCACGAATTAGGTCACCCAAAGCAACACTCTTAACTATATTTTTATGGTATGTTTGTAATAAATAAATTCAAAATATGCTTGTAATAAATACTTTAAAAATCTTTCACCATTTGAAAGTAACGTTCACCTTGAGTAATATGAATACTTGTACCTTAGGAAAATCCATTTAAAAATCTGAAATGAACAGGGTCGAGCCGGCTGTGTTCATTAATATTTGACATATTGTATGGTTTTATTGATAGTTCATTTGAGAAATAGTTTATTACATTTTACTGTACTAAAGTAATTAAATTACTATTTGGCAGGTTATTTAAATAATATTCTCGACGTTTCGGATTCTTCCAGCATCCGAAACGTCGGGAATAAATATACTTAGAACGCGAAAACCAAATTATGGAGGATATGTATAAATCGCGTAAATAAAAAAATAATTAAAATTAAAATTATTTTAAATAAATTTTAGTCATTAGTTAATCAAATTTCTTTGGACTTATTAACTTTTTTATTTGTTGCTTTATATTTATTTTTTATTTGTATTTTCTTCCTTGTTTTGTGTTTGTTTCGCTTTTTCAATGATTGTCTATATTTTACCTTTTTAAAACTAGAATAACTAAATTATATCTATCACCACGAGCAATAATGCATATGGTTTAACTATTCAAAACGAATACCGTGTTAGATCTGCAGACAATTACGGAAGCGAGAACGGAAATGTTTTATTATTTGAATCGAGGTTATGAAAATTTCGACGTTTATCAACGTGCTACGCTTGCCGAGATTTGTAAAATGTTTGTTTGTTATTTCTTTTATTCCCAACGTTCCTATACCTTCAATATGCCAGTTTTTCTTTGAAGGGGACCAAATTTCGACCCATTGCAATTTCATTAAATTTCGTATAATATCGGACTGTAATGTGAAGATGAGGTGTAGTTATTCCTCTTTTTCATTTTTAAGATTTCCAAAAGAAGACGAAACTAAATTTGGAGGTTTGTCTCATTTTATATATTGTACCTAGCTTCTAGTGCTCCGATTTTGTTATTATTTTTAAATGATTGATATTAGCAGTCATTTGGTCCCATCTGTTTAAATAATTTTGTTATAAGTATTCTAATAGAAATTTGTTGTAAAAGATAGACTTATAGCATATTTTACGTAATTATATTAATTAAAATGGTCTATAAATAAGTCCGCGACCGAATTTATCTATGTTTCAAGAATAATCAACAATAGCCATTTTAAAGTAAAACATTGATAGAAATAACAAAGCGACATATTCAAAGCTTGTTTTGGGTATAAGTTTACATAAAACTGAATGCGTTTAAAAATTCTTCATTATATATGCAATGAACGTGTAATAAACGAGTGAAAACATTTGATCAAATTGATACCTTAAAAGTTATAAGATGTTTAAAATACCGAGGGAGAAATCACGGCGTATTTCTTTTAGAGGGAGTGTTGTCACCTGCTTATATTGCGCTAAATGGTTGTATACAGTCTGAAGTCGGTCATATTATTTGTTGAAAATTTTGCTTGTTTATTCTATATAAAACTTTAAAAAATAACCCGCTAAAATTGGATTAACTTGTTACGTTTAAGCTTAAAACTTATTTTTGTTTAGGTATTTTGACTTTTAAACGGAAATATAAATCATAAAGAATCCGAATTTAATAGTTATCAAGCGTATTTTATTTAATGGATTACCCGCGACTTTATCCGCAGGGTACTATATGCTAAAAGTTGTTAATTTTTTCTTAAAAAAACAGCCTTAGTTCTTCTCAGTTACATTATCTATCTACCAGATAATATCCTGTTGCAATAGGACCAGCCAATTCAGAGATCTACCTATATGATTTAAAATGTATTATGATAAAAAGAACCATGTTCAAGTCACGTAAATAATCTTCAATAACCACACCTTTTTTCAGGCGTGGATCATATTGCGTTTAATCCTTTGTAATAGCAACCAAATGAAATAACAATATTTGAGGTGAGCATTGCATTCTTTTTGCAAGATGGACAATTTATATATAAATATGCTTACTATAAAATGTCTGCTAGAAACGATCTTGCCAATAGTACCCTTTTATGCATAATAATAATATAATTTCAATACAAAAATTAACTAATTATAACAACAAAAAGTATAAAAAAGTTTTGTATATAAAATACCATTACGGAAGCAATAGAAATAAAAATATCCAAATTTTAATAGAGAGGATGGTTGGTCTTTGCCACTTTCATGGATCCAATAATTTTATAAATTAAATACAAAGATATAAAAACTACAAAGCCACCGGACAACATAAGTACTTTTTGTCAAAACAATGTTCAAAATTAAGTAAATGAAAGATATGTCAATTTTAAATAAAAACTCTGACGGTTATTCCAAAACATTGAGATACAGACATATACCAACTTAGTCTGCCCGTGATCATGGATGCTGGAAAGAATTCGAAACTTCAGGAATAAATATATTTAAGTAACGTAAAAAATCCGTAAATTAGTGGATTTGATAAGTATAATGATCGCGTAAATAAAAGAAATAATCAGATTATTTTATGTAAAATTTTAATAATAATCATAAATCAGTTTATTGACAGAACAAACTAAAATGTATAATTATGTGGGACTGCGGAGTGGAAATAAAATGAAACTTATAGTTTAAATACCGTTTTATTAAAAAGAAAAACCATGAGCCGGTTTTGTCGTACATCGGCCATAGCGCACACACGGAACAACGTCAGCGCTGCCAACTTAAAAATAGCTAAATTATCTCTCTTACGTTCCTTTTCAAGCACCATCGTTCTCACATCCTACAATTAATACAATAAAACTAACAAAATATTTTTTTCAAATTAAACAAAATAGAAAGAATACTCGCATTAGTTGAAACGGTCGTAAATATTCTACTCTTCATTTGTTACACGCGAATAAACTGACAGGTAGATAGACGTAAGCAAATTGGTTCATTGTTAGTATTGTGTTACGCGCAATGGAAATATTTTTGGTAAACTAATAAGATTGAAAAGCAAAGGAAAATTATTAAATGATAAATATTAGATATTTACTTCCAATCTAATACCATAAAGTAACGAATACCGTAAAGTCAAATTCAAAGTTATTGTGTTATGTCAAGTTATTGAACATCTTTATTCAATATACGCACCGCTTTTGTTGATTTCGACTAAACTACCACCAGTCTGGAAGTGAAAGCATCTAACCCGAAAAGAAGCAGCGTAAGAACGTGAGGAGGACATTTTCTTTAGTCTTTTTTTAATAAAGATAATTAGATATTTATATAAAAGTTACTTTTCATGTACAAATAATTACTAAGTTATTACTTAATTACAAACAACAAGTATATAGGGAACAGTACATATTAATCCAACAATATTAATTAAATTTAGTTTATTAAATTTTATTTAGAAGGCATTCTTGCATTATAAAATGCCTGATAAAAACATCTACAGCAGGACGCAACGAAACAGTATTAAAATTGGTATTTATCGTTTTTTACAAAATATCGTATGGGCGCATATATATATTTCTGTATTTTCATATACGTATCTTAATATTAAGAAAAAATATTTATAATGTATTTTCATCAAAAATAGTTTCCTCTCAACATCTCTAGTTCTTGACAGACTTCTCAAAAAAATGAGATACTCAAGTCGTCTACAATGGTGCTTGAATTGTTTTACAATAAAGTTCGTGATAGCAAATATAAATGTTTTAAAAATTACCATTTTTTTAATTGCCATGAGCCCATTTAAGGTAATATAATATTAATGAATTTTTTATATGATAACACACCTTGGGAATGAAATGCTCGCACCAGGTTATGCTTCAATATTCCATATGTTATGCTATCAAATTGTTTGTTATATTCTTCAAAAATGACATAAAAAATAGCCTGCCGAGTTTCTTTCACCTCTTCTTCTTAGGTCTAAGGCGTTTAAGGCGAACCGTTGGTAGCGTGTTGGACAATCAATAAGCAGGTGTAAAATTCTATTTTGAATAAAGATATTTGAATTCGAATTCAGATATTTTTAGTAAGATAAATAGAACGAATGAAACAAAAATGTACAGTACCTTATTAAGCAAGCTAAAGAAGTACTGTTTGAGATTATTTTTATATTTTCTGTAAAACAACATAAAAAATTGAGAATAATAACAATTCATCACACACCCCCCGAACAGGTTCTTGCTTTGTCGTAGCGGTTGGGCTCAGTACCTGCGGCCTGCCCAGCCGCAGGGAAGCTAAGAATCACCTGGCCGGCCTGTGGTGCAAGGCCGACCGAGAAGGAGGCCCCAAGCGGGCTGAATAAGCCCGCTTTGGATGCGCCTTTGGAGGGTGCGAAGGACGGGTTGCAGGAGGTAGGTGTGCCACCATTCCTGTTCTTCGCAACCAAGGAAGAGTCGCGGCGGGGGAAAAGGAGCGTCGGTAGTTCGTAGGCCGCTCTCCCCATCCTCCGCGACTCGGCGGGGCCGCACCACCGATGCGGTGTGGCAGGCCCGTGGGAGGACATTCGGCATGGTGTTGTCGATCTTTCCTCCTGCGGTCGAAATGGAGCCGGTGGAGCTAAATATTTGGGCCACCGCTGGGGGCTGGGAGTCTCGTCCATGCGTGGGCTGGGAACTCCTGGCTCCCATGACCATGACTCGGGGGAGTCTGTTTCCTGACTACGGGGGCCGAGATGAAGGGCGCGCTAGATCCGATGCGCCCAGAGGTAGGCAGATGGCCGTAGGGCCGACATGTGGCTGACCCCACCCTAAAGGCGTAAGGAAGGAATAACGTGGTGGTTGCAGTTGGTACGAGTCCGACATAACCCGTCTTTGCCCCCGCGAGGATGGGTATGCGTAGGCATTTAAAACCCACGGTAAAAAAAGGACACCCCACAATACGTTTGCCGAGCCTCGGTCTTCACTCCAGGTAGACATCGCACTGATCAAAGACTTTCGATTTGATGCATTATACTCATAATGAAACTTGACGAAGCTTATGAAAAAGTGCCCATCCCAGCTGAATCCTTCTGTTGGCCTGTCACTTAAAGTTGTTTCTGCCTAGTTCGAGCGTTTACTCTAGGTAAATGTAATCCGAAACCACTTCGGGGGACGTGGGGAAATGCGCACGCATACCGAGTGCCCCCACAAAGACAGGTTATGTTGGACTTGAACCGACTAAAACCATCACTTTTTTCATTCCTGGCCCCTTAGACATGGGGTTATAGGAACTTTTTCACAGTCTTCTGTGACCCCACCAGCCTGGCCGCCGAAGTAGCCCCATTTCGGCCCTAAGGCCATCTGCCGAATCGCAAAGGATAAGGAGAGCGGCCCACGGAATACCGACACTCCTCTTCCCCGCGACTCCTCCTTAGCTGCCGAAGACAGGGATGGATGCGCGTGTAGCACCTTTTCCCATCTGCTGCACCCTCTAACGCGCATCCAAAGCTAGCTTCTCCAGCCAGCTTGGAGCAGCCTCCTCCAGGTTCCTTTTAGCTTTCCCGCGGCTGGCCCAAGCCGCAGGTACTGAGCCCCACCGCTATGACGAAGCGAGAACCTGTTCAGGGGGATTGTTATCGGTCCCGGATCAACGTGCTAGTTGAACATGACTCTTTTACGCAAGATCACCCAGAGACCGATGCATGCAGAAGATTTAACCAGGCTATCCACCACTTTCCGTAGGTCCTTTGCGGTCTCAGCCATGATGACGATATTACCCGCATATCGCAAATGAGATATGTGTTCACCGCTAACATTCTTGCCGTGTCCTTCCCAGTCGAGGTCCTGATCATATCCTCCAGCTGGGCGGAGAACAATTTAGGAGACATGACGTCTCCTTGTCTCACACCCCACACGACAGACATAGAGTGGAATCTTAAGAAATCTCGAATCTCGATATAACTCAGGTCTCGATGAAGTCAAAAGCCTTCTCATAGTCCTCAAATACTTTGTACAGGGTTTTTACTCATTTGCCTTCTTTGTGACATTCCTCACTGTGCAGATGTGGTCTATAGGGCTATAACCCCTAAAAAACCGAGCCTGTTCTCAAGGATGCGCTTCCTCAAGTTTTCTTGAAAGGCGATTATTTTAGATTTTTATGTAACATATTAAACCTAATATTAGCCCAAAAACAAATCTACTATAATATCTTAATATCGTAAGCATAGTAAAGTCATAAAAAAACAATTAAATTACTTAAAGCATTAATTTAACAAAATGCGAGCTTAAAATTTAAAAATAAAAATTAGTATGTTATTGATACAAATGTGAGTAAAGGAGTAGAACTCCTTTAAGAAAAATTATATTGTGCTGCATTTCGCGATACCATTAAAAAAAGAATAGAATATGTTGAACTCGAATAAACAAAAAAAAAACTTTTCATGCGATCCTTTTCTATATATTTGTGAGATTAGAGCGTCTTCAAAGAGATTATTAGCTTTACGTCTTTATAAGGTTTACTACAATCCAGCCATTTTGAAGCAAGTAGGCGTACAAAATGTCTTATCTTTAAACTTTGATGAAAAGCACAAAAGGACACCATAGTGATAAAACAGAAATATTTTTAGATACTTTTGACTATAAGATACATTTTATTTTCGAGTTGACTCATTGTGCCTTATTTCTTAAGTTTAATATTCATTGTTACGGATTATACAAATGTACTGATAGATAAATTTAAAAACTTGACGATATCATTCAAACAAAATAAATTAAATGAGGTACATAAAATCGATCTTTAAAAAATGTAAGTAATAAATTAACTACAGCAGTACTTATTTTTTTTTTTAATTTAAATTAAAATCTTATTTATCGTCAACAAACTTAGCCATATTTGCAAATCAATAATATTGAAGGATTTAAAGAAAATTGTATCCTTTATAATAAAAAAAAACTGCTGGATACAATCTTTAAATATTTTACGCAATAGCTCATCACAATTTCATAACAAATAAAATGACTTATACATATATTAAACGTTATATATCAAAATCCAAAAGAGATTTATAAAGTTTAATATAAATTAAAGGATATGACGGAAAAAAAGGCAATAAAACAAAGTTAAACATTTTTACTTGACAACGTCGGGTCATTTGTCATTGTTCAAATCTGTCCCGATCCTTGTGAGCCTTTCTGAGGCCACTGATTAAATGAAACGCTTTTATAAAAGGTCCAACATTTTTTTGATGCTTTTTTTGTGAAATCGGTCCTTTTATTAAATCGCATTTCACGATCGACCTAAAATGTTGCTAATAAATGTAGAAAAAGTTTATTGATTTTAAAATATATATATATATATTTTATATATATATATATATCTTTTTTTTCGAGGGTAGGTGAACATAAAGAATAGACATTGTTTAATTTAGCTCCTGATATTTTTATTGATAAAATTAAAGTTATTACTAGCCTATAGCTAATTTTAAGCACTTTAAGTTAAATAAAAGTGAATCTATTTATTCAAATTTAGTTTATGTAGTTTAACATCTCTCAACTAGTTCACCACCTGCCAGCACTATATTATCACTTGATAAACTTTAAATAACTTACTTCAATATGTCCAACTTGGCGGATGTTATCAATACTCAGAGGAAACTTGAGGACAGTATTTCAAGAAGGTTTGATGATCTCCAGGCGCAGATCTCGAATGCTGGGTCTTCTAGATACTGTTGCAAAATTGGTGACGAGCTCCGCAATTTTAGAGAACTTGTGTTTGGTATTCTTAGCTCTTGAGACAGCAAATAAAGGAGTGTTTAAACAAGTAGACGACATAGACGCAAAGAGCGCAAAATCACTCATTGTACTGGGCCTCCGAAAAGGATAATGAGAGTTGCTGAGTTGCTGAAGACTTATTTAAAAAAGCTTGGCCTTAATAATATGTCCAGTGGATTTCATAAAAGCATGTCACCGAATTGGTCATCGAAAACAAAGAAACATGCAAGCTAATCTTAGTTAAGTTTACTCTATGGACAGAAAATCCAGGTAGGAAGGCTAAATCCAAGCTAAAGGGTCTTCATTATCCATAAGGGAGTTCTTGACGAAACCCAGGCAGTCTGTTTTGTCAAGGCTCGACTCCACTTTGGAATCGTGCGGTGGACGATGGGTGGTGTCATCTCGCACAAAGACATCTGGTAGCACATTCATAAATCACCACTGAAGATGAACTTGCCATTAATAACTAAGTTTCCAAAGATGCCTGGCAAGTCCTAGCATAAATAATTATTATTTATTTTTCTATATATAACTATTTTTACTTTTTCGTTTATAATCTTTGTATTAGCTGATAATTAGTCACTAACCTAATATTTGATAACAAAATATTAAACTACGATTGTTATCATTGTTTCGGCACAAGTGTCAAAGTCGTTTGACGTTTATGTTATAACTTCATGACATATGGTTGCGTCTGTATTTTACTTTACATTTTTTTTAAGATATTTGTTTTTTTTTTTGTAATTTTTTTCTTTTAAACATTTAATTTTTATTTTGTACCCTGCTAAAATAATGTATTTATTTTCATTTTTGTTAATTAAATTAGAACATTTTGTTTTCAAAGCTGGCCGGTGGTGCGGTGAATGTTATTTAATAAATTATAAACTAATTTAGTTATAAAATATATTATTATTTTTATAAATATATATATATATTTATTACTATTATTTTTTTTTTTATTTATCATATAGATTATAAATATCCATATGTCATCAATATCAGATGAAGATTCGTTTTATTCTATTATAGATAGTTCGAGCTCTGACACTGAAGATAGTTTTAGCCCTGTACCATGCTCTCTTAGTGACTTCTTAATGAAAAATTTTCTTTTCCTGCTAAAAACTTACTTAACGTGTGTCATATCAACGCCCAGAGTGTCCCAAATCACTATGACAGCTGGTGACGCTTTTGCTGGTTGTAATGCACGCTATTCTGGTGTCTGAGAGTTGGCTCAAACCGCATTTGCTTTCAACTATGTACGCTCTTCCTGGCTTTGTCCTTATCCGTAAAGATCGCGTTGATAAAAGAGGTAGGGGAGTGGCAATATATTTAAGATGTGCCTCAAATTTGAATTACTATCTTGTTCCCCTCAAAATTACTCAGCCTCGGCTGAGTACTTATTCATTGAGGTCATTGTTAATTGCGCTAAAATCGTATTAGGTGTTGTATATTGCCTCCCAACATCGACTATTTCACCGATTTCGAATTGGTCCTGGAATCTTTGGGTTCAAGGTACTCTATCATGTCATCATGGGAGATTTCAATACCGACCTCTAAATCTGAATCTTCCCTGCTCTCAAACTCCTACATGTTGTCAAGTCAAGTTCTTTACAATTTTACCACTTCAACCTACCCATCGTAACCAACCAGTGAAGATACTTGGCTTTGACCTAATCCTTTCCTTCAATCCTTCTATGATTCCATCTCATGGGCACATATCCTGCTCCATGCTTTTCCCATCATGACCTTATTTTCCTTTCCTATACCTTAAAACCACCTAAACCTAAGCACAAAGTTCTGCACTTGCGGTCTTTTGCAAAATTAACATTGAACAACTACGCAAAGATGCTAGTGATATTGAATGGCAACCTTTGTTTGATGAGGGACTCGTTAGACAATAAAATTAGTATATTTAACAGTTGTATAACCAATTGTTCGATGCCCATGCACCCGCAAAATGTGAAAATAAAACGGTTGCCAGCTCCATGGCTGACAGAGTGTCAAAATGGCGATGCGGCGAGAGACAGAGCATTCAGATATTTTAAAAATCATCGCTGTGAAAATAACTGGACTAAATATAAAGTAGCCAGAAATCGGTCAACCAGATGATACGCAACGCTAAACGCTCGTCATATTCTTGATAATATTTCAACTTCAAACCCTGCCAATATCTGGAAGTTCTTGCAAACATGGGTATTGGTAAGTCGCAAATAACAAACCTTCCTAACTCAATCACTTTAGATTATTTAAATAATCATTTTCACTAGCTTCATCTATAGATCCATTAAAGGTTAACGAAACAATTTCTTATTTGAATGGTTTGATGCGCTCCTCCACTAACAGTTTTTCTTTCTCTCCAGTTTCTTCGGAAGAAGTCAAAAACCATCCTGGCTATTAAGTTACCTGCAGTCGGACCGGATCAAATTGTCGAAGAATGATCGATCCTGCTCTTGATTATTTCCTTCCTGCAATCACCCATATCATTAATTTTTCCTTTGGTCTAGGTCCTTCCTTCCGCATGGCGTAAAGCATTTGTCCGGCCTATCCCCTAAATGTTCTAATCCATCACTTCTGACATTACCGACCCATCTCTATCCTGCCATTTCTTTCTAAAGTTCTAGAGTCTTGTGTTTTTCAACAACTTTTCAATTTGTTTTTCAAAATAATTTAATTAGCCTTCTCCAATCGGGCTTCAGACCTGGCCATACTACAACCACTGCCCTTCTAAAAGTGACAGATGATATTAGAAAGGGCATGGAGGATACTAAAATTACCTTGCTGGTTTTAATAGACTTTTCCAATGCCTTTAATACCATAAGTCACGAAATTCTTCTTGCTATCCTGTCATATTTTATGGTTTCTGATGAAGTTCTGGATTGGTTTTCTTCTATCTTCAGGGCGCCAGCATTCTGTATGTGGATGAGTCCTCATCCAGCTGGTTGCATATAAAAGGGCGTCCCTCAAGGGATATTCTTTCACCACTATTATTCTCTATTTTTATAAACCTCATCACCAATGATATTCAGAGTGCGTATCATCTGTATGCCGATGATCTACAGCATATGCTCAAGCTGATCTAGAAAGCTTAGCAGTTGGTTCAACAAAATAAACCAAGATTTAGCTGCTATAAAAAGTTGGTCTCGACCGGTTTGGGTTGACTGTCAACCCATTGAAATGCCTAACAATAGTGCTAGGCAGTTCTAGAATGTTACCAAAACCTAATCTTACCCATATGCCTAAAATTATTTTTGATAGTCATCCTATTCCGATCAGCCAAAGCGTGAAAATCTTGGCTATATTGACAATACTCTTAACTGAAGGTGCAAATTGCTTCTGTTAGTCAAAAGGTTACTGGTGTCTTGCGTAGCTTATACAGGTTTAAAAACTTTTTGCCATCACAAACTAAGGCAATGCTTGTGCAGGCTTTGATTTTTCCTCTTATCGACTATGGTGACGTGTGCTACTTTGACCTGAATGCAGATCACCTCAATAAGCTTGATCGACTTGTTTTCAATCTCCGCAAATTTGACCATGTGTCGATTTATCGTGCTCAATTGCAGTGGCTACCTATTCGCCAAAGACGCTCTCTACGAGCGCTTACCACTCTCTATTCTTTTCTGAATTCACCTTTTACTCCAGCTTACATATCCTCGCATTTTCAGTATCTATGTGAAGTCAGCAGCAAAAACCTTCGCTCAGCGTATAATCGTCTGCTTCAATGTCCTGTTCACCGTTCTGACTTTCACTCATTTATCATTCTGTACAGGCGATTCACTTGTGGGAATGAGTTACTCAGGAAATCAGAATGGCTAAAAGCCTAACGAGTTTAAACGGAAAATTAGAAGAAACTCTTAAGTCAATTACAACAATGAAAACAGATCCTTTTTATTTTATTTTAATCTGATATTTATAACTATATATAAAAATAAAGTATGTATGTTTATGTACTTATGTATGTAGGTTTATGTAATTATTCATATATATATAATATATTATATTTATTGTATCTAGGATAGCAGATGTATTACGTATATTTGTATTGTTAAACATATTTATGTACGTGTATTACTTTCTTTTTATATTTGGACATTTAGTACTTTTTAAACGACCCAATTCTTATGTATAAAACCTTGTTTTTCTTTTTTATTATTTTTTATTATTGCACCCTTAACATTCTCCTAACCACCCAATGGTTGATGGCAGAGAATGCCTTTAGCATTAAGTCCCATTGTACTCATTTTGTACAAGAAGTGTTAATAAATAAATAAATAAATAAATATATATATATATATATATATATATATATATATATATATATATATATATATATATCTTGTATATTTTATTTTGATTCAAGTCAGTGTCGCTCTTTTAGCAAACGTTATTAAGAAGCAGAGTTTTAAGTAAATTGTATGAATCTCTAAAATTTTTCCCATGCTCTGAATAGTTACACATTTCCCATGGGAGAAATATCTATAAAATACTTAACAATATAAAATTTAGGGCTCGCAGTTAAGTTTAGTAACTTATTTGGTAAGTACGCACTTTTTTCATAATTATTATTTATTATATTTTATAACAGTACTTTTTTATTTACTGCGTAGGGATGTGTCCGCACCGCCCACTTGACAGTGGATCTGCCTTACAGTGGGAGTAAGGCATATGCCTTACTCCGACTGTAAGGCAGATCCCGCAATACAAGTTAGTAAGTTGCCAATCCGCCTGCTCAGCGTGGCAATTATGAGCAACTCTTTTTTATTGACGCCGTTTTGGCGTTCGTCAGAAAAGGCCTATGTCCAGCAGTGGACTGCTAAAAGCTATTTATGACGTCGATGAATTTCTAAATTATATTTTTTATTAGGTGTATAAACTCATATAAAACGCCAACGTGAGCTGCACAAAATTGGATTAGAGTGATAAATAAAGATAGATTGAACTTTTACCATATTGAAATTTTTTGTAAATTAAGTATTTTCTTGTATCAAATGTTTATTTAAAGCAGGCACAGATTTAAAGAGAATGTGTTTAAAAAACCTATGGAATACAAATTATTTTGATGGTAAGTATTGTCTCTTAACGGAGTTTTAGAAGACGGCTACTACATGACAAATAAAATATGTATGTTTTGGTAACAACACACCTAGTTCCCAAAATATGCAACTATATCTGCAAATTTATAAAAGTTATAGTAAAATTTTAATACAAAATTTTAAAATGTTACCGTCATAAAAAACATAATATATATACGCTGTAAAAAAGACTGCTTTATACATGGGTCAAGAAACAAACAAGGGAAGGGAATTTAATTTGGTTTCTAAGTAGGTAACCGATGAAAATAATATTTTCAATGAGCATTCATCATTTCACAAAACCGTATTCATTTTGAGAAGATCCAGAGTAATTTAGCAACACTAAAGTAAATGGTGACATTATTTATAACCTAAAATCAAGAACTATTTTATGTAATCAATACAGTAGCGAAGAACATATCTGGAGGCAAATTATAAATTTCTAGTTTCATCCCACTAAACAGGCTTCTCACTATTCATAAGTAACGGTGAAAATGTTATTCTCGTAGGATCCTAGTTAGGAAGTTATTCCAATCAACTTGAGATATAAAATAATGTTATGCGGTAAATTTATAAATAAATGACACAACATAGTTATTGCAATAAGGAAGTACTAATTTTTCGTTAGTTTTTAATGTCTGTACTATTACGCTTAAAGCAACAAATTTTAGACTAAACAGTCCTGATATAACTCGCCATAAAGATATTGAATATAAATTTAGTTCAATGCCAAAGCTTAAGTTATACTCGTGAAGTTAATATAATACTTCTGGCTCTGCTCCCGAAGTAGTGTAGTATCTAAATATGATACGATATGTTGCTATCGACAGTGTTATGCTTTGTTTTGTTGTACATGATCACTATTGATACTTTTGAATCAATGCTAATATTATAAATGAGACAGTAAATCTGTCTGTCTTGACTGTCTAAACCATAGAAATGATTTTGATGAAAGTGTGGTACATACTTAAAACAGATATCAAGAAAAGGGGAGGAAGTTTAATTATTGCGATAAAAGGAGTGAAATGGGTTTAAATGGAAGTTGTCTTTGTTACACATAAAACGATAAAATCTTGTGTCTGGTTACTCGATTGGAGCCATGAGTTTTTTTCATATTTTGTTGTTTTAAACTGTACAGGAACAAGGGGTTGAAATGGGGATGAAAATCAATATGGTGATTCGTCATGGTCGAAGCAAGGCCCATAAAACTTTGTGCCTAATGATAAGCACATACCATGCAAACATCATCAGACTGCCTCCGTAGCCTAATGGTATAGGCGTGTGCTTTAGAAACCGGAGGTCGTGGGTTCGAATCCTGCGGAGACTTAACAAATTTTCATTGTGGTCTCCTAGTTGGTTAGGGCAATTTAGACCGATCACCCAATTGTCTGAAAAGTAAGAGGATCCATGCCTCGGATGGGCATGTAAAAAGTCGGTCCACCCACCAATCCGCATTGGACCATCGTGGTGGGATACGGTCCAAAAACCCTAATGGATAGGGAGTGTATTAGGGAGGCCAATGTCCAGCTGTGGACTATTCGATATATATATATATATATATATATGTATATACTTAAACGCTTTATTTTTGGCCATCCTAATTTCGAGAGATAGTGCATTCCATAAAAGAATTGATTGTATAAAAAATGAGGAGTGAGTGAAGTCAAAACGGTAAATAGGGCATTGAAGGAGACGATTATGCGTGAGAAAGGAGTAAAGAGAAGTTAAGACACGTAGGGAGCGTCGCGAGCGATAATTGGTTGATTGGTCCAAATTGGCCTAACCAACTAGGAAACAACAATGAAAATTTGTAGAGTCCCGGCAGGATTCAAACTGTAGTGGGGTTTCTCCGGTTTCTAAAGCTCACGCTCATACCACTAGGTTACGGAGGCATTTATACATATAATGAAGGAAAATTAATAGACTGTAAAAGGGTCTATAGAGATTACAAGCTCGTATATACGACCAGTTATTATTAAATAAAAATGTTTCTAATCATTTGCGTACTCTTTTTTCGTTCGGACTGATTAAGCAAATAAATTAAATTATTCAATAAATAAAATAATACCTGCATTAATATTGAATAAAATAATGTTGATATTGAATAATATATCTTTACTGAATTGCAAGCAGAAAAACGGTAGTGACATTGAGTCTTATTAACCAAACCCTAGATTTTAATTTCATTTTATTAGCTTCATACGTACTTAAATGATAAGTGATATTACTATGTATTTTAATATTTAAGACAATCATTGAACATTGTTTTGATCACACTTTGTTCCTAAGTTGAATAAAGATATTTAAATTTAAAAAGTTTGAATTTGAACTGTGTGTTACCTGGATATAAATACATAGTTACCAATTAAGTAAGCTGAAGGAAGTAAATAATTATAAAGATTTAGATAAATTTCAATGTATACTCAGTTAATGATGTATTTGCTTTTTCGACTCTTAATCGCTATGTCATATTTCTTTTAGAAATCTTAATAAAATATTTTACAATATAGTAAATCACTGGGATGTTTTTTCAAAACTTGTCATAAATTTGAAATATGTACTAAATACGAATAAATAATCGAATTCTGTTAATGTTGTTATAGGTCTTATTAAAGTCAAATCTAATCAAAATTAACCAAATTTTTTGTCCAGCTGATAAATATCCATTTCTCAACTCATACAACTACCTAAGACCAGTGTATATTTTTATAATACTTTTAACGGACTTGAAATTAAACCGCTTACTTTGCTTTACCTGTAAATATACGTAGACAGAGTATTAGAGATTTTATGCGGTTTTTATTGAAATTACTTACTATTTTTTAAAAGAAATTATTTCTCAGACAGATCTTAAATGCAATGTATGATGTAAAATACAAATGCAAAGTTATAATTTGAAAGTATTTTTAAAAATCAACGCCATAAGTGTTTCTTTTTTTATTTTGGAGGTTTTGCTCATCTGTAACCAAAACATTATAGTGCTATATATTATAGTGCGTATACTTGATTATTATGTTTACAAATAGCCTAAGACTACTGACTAGATCTTAGGTTTTCTTTTAAATGCATAAAACAGTACAGTAAATTATTAAAGCAATCGTTACTCTGATTGTACATTTTATAATGTCGTTCACGCATAATTATATAGTTTATATTATATCTTCTATACCTGTCTCTGGAGAAATAAGTGAGCGTTCAGCATTGCATGCTTTTAGACGCCTATACATGAAAATCTCGAGGGAACAACGTGAAAAAAATAATGGAAACAGTATATGCCCACAATGTAAATAGTTATAAAATAAACCAATCAAAAGTTTTAAATTTTACAAAAATATTTTGCCTTGTATATTTTTCTTATTGTGCGATTGAATAATATACGCTCTTACATTAAAAAAAACTGTTGTAAAGTACAAAGCTGCCGATAGAAAACAAAATAAAATGCAGCATTATAATTTAAATGGCGTCTTTAAACATTTTGCATCACTCAGTATGAACAAAATACGTTAAATTTTCACTGTTAGTACGGAAATATTCTATTAAGACGCATACGCGTTACGAGTTGAGACAAAGACAAACAATGTATAAAAGTTTTTTAATATCCGACTTCATCTCATTGCTCTCATATGAAGCAACATGAGAAGATATTATATTACTTTGACTGAAGAATCTCTACTTCTTATCTTGAATTCTTTAACACGCAAATTTATTGTAGCATAACAGTGGATATTGTGTTTAGCTTCACGTAAAATTTAATACTTTTATAAGGAAAACTTTAAATTATTCGAAAAATTTAGTTCGACTGTTCTCGCATTTTTGAAACAGTTTCGTTCTGTTTAAAAAAAAATAAACAAATAAAATATTTTAAAAAGATATAATTATGTTTTGCTTAAAATATTTATTCACAGAGTTTTTTACTAGTCTTTCTACTTCAAATCATTTTCAAGCTTTAATTCAAATAACAGAAAAGTTCCAGAAGTTGAAAATTCCACTTTATTTAGCATTTCAAATCATTTCAAAATATCAGACTAGCTTACATAAATTTACTCTAAAATATTAATAAAAATAGTACCTTCGCAATAAAATTACCATCAATCGGACCATTATTTCCCATTCAATAAGGAGACAGACATTCAAGGAGATACACTTTCACTTAAATTATTTACGATCACCCTAGAAGACGTGTTCCGCAAACTGACACCAGGCTAGGAGGAGAAAGGCATTGTCATCGGCAACGTGAGGTTGACAAACTTCCGTTTTACCGCTTTGTTTTCGTCCTCAGCTTCGGAATTTACCAAAATGCAAAAACATTTGGGTGTAAGTCTTAAGGTTGGACTCATTTTGAGTGATTTTCATGATAAATAGCACCGCGCGGTGAGTATTGAAATCGTATATGGCCATAAATACTAATTTGGGTCAGCTAGTCTACTTTTAGGCAAGATACGCCAAAGAAATGGAGAAATACCTCGGTCCCTTAGTAAGAGGAGCTTTTTTGAGACTTAACACCCTATGTATAACGGAAAGCAGCGTTGGCCAAACCACTGGTATTGCCAATGTCTATGGGCGTCGGTGACCACTTCCCATCAGGTGGCCCGACTGCTTATCTGCCTGCGTATGCTATAAATAAAAAAAAGAACAGGTTCTCGCTTTGTCGTGGAGGTGGGGCTCAGTACCTGCCGCCTGGGGCAGCCGCGGGGAAGCTAAGAGGAACCTGGCGGGCCTGAGGAGTAAGGCCGGCCGTGGAGAAGGCTGCTCCAACGTGGCTGACTTTCGGATGCGCCTTAGAGGTTGCAGCGGACGGTATAAGAGGCGGTAGAGGTGGAGAGGCGGCGAATAATAAATAACAATTTGTATTCAGTGACGTTAACGAGGTAATAGTGATGCTAATGAAGTTTATTATTTATGACGGCCACCTTTCTCATTAAGTGCCTTTTTTATAAAAAAAACATGCACCTTGTTGTATATTTTTGAATGGGTAAACATCTCCCCATTCGACGGAATATGTTACGGTTAATTAACCGCACAACGGCGGTGTAATAATACGTTACATTTAACGTTACCCTAAATCGATCTCACAGAACAATATTTAATTGAATATTTGCTCCCTTAATAATTTAGAGGAAAACTTTCCTCTAAATTATTACCTTAAACAACATTTTTTAAACGCACAATATTGAATTTTAGCCTCTTTTTTATTTTAAAATAAATATTTTGAATGTTTCTTATGATTTGTACTGGTTTATGTAACAAATAATTGTAATTTAAAAAATCGTTGTGTTCAAAAAAAAATATTATGACCATTAAGAATTTCTATCAGATTATTTCATTAATACTTTACGGTCTTAATTCTTCAAACCTCTGAAGAAGAACTCACGATATATTTTTTTTATATATGTTAAGGAGTCAAAAATGACAATGCTAAATTTAACGCGGCATTGTGAAACTTTTGAATTACAAAGTTTAGTCCAAGTAGACTAAGAACTTTAACTATTGGGTGGATATATTCAAGACGGTATGACGCGCATACGGTTTGGATTCAAACAAAACGTAAAAGTTTTTTAATATATTTCTTATTGTGTTCTACTACATACAAGTACCGTTTATGACTGGTAGGAAAAAAATTTTATCACTTTTAAGAAAGAGATCACGATCTTTTTCTTACGACTTTAGAAAATATTTTTACCTTTTTAACTATTTCGTATTTTACATGTATGTATGTAACTATAGATAACAATACCACCGATTTTTTTTCTTAATATATATATATATACAGATATATACAGAAAATATATATATATATATATATATATTTAGTTCTGTATATATATATATATATATATATATATATATATTTACAAATTTTCTGTAAACTTAGAATAGTGATGTAAGAACTGCTTCTTTTTAGTAACTATCTCTCAAAATACCAGTTTAATTTTATTCAGTATTGACTTTACATCCAAATCTCTATCTCTCTCTCTTGAATCGATACCCTCACTTCGATCGTGACCCCTAATGAGTAAATTATGTGCCTCCATTTTTGGCGATTGCAAGCCTAATAAAGTGCGGTATTTAAGGGCCCGAAGTGTTCAGATATCTGGTCAGTCCAACATCTTGGGCTTTAGCCCTCGTCTCTTACTGCCTATTCTTCTTCTTATTTGTGGCTTACCAGTATTTGTTATGACAGAGCCAAGATATTGTATACTATTAACAAATTCGTACTCCCGCAACAGATCAGAGCGGCGAATAGCTAAAAATCAGTCAATCATCATGATCGCCATCTTTTTTTTGTTTATAGCAAGACCCATGTCAAGGCTCGTTGCTTCTAGACGAGCTAACAGAACCGCAATTTCTTCTTCTGATGCTGTCAGTAATGTGTTGTCATCAGCATCAGAAATTCTCTCTCCGCCAATCATCACTCCACCTACCCATCCCTCTAGGGTTCGTCTTATTATAAATAAATATTAAAAAGGATGGCGAACGTTTCAAATGTGTTCCGTTATTCCTCTGCCCCGGAAAAATCCGGCTTGTTCCTTGGGTATCTGCCAGTCAAGATATGATCTTAGCCTTGAGTTAATAATATGGAGTAATATCTTACTCGAGTGGGATATCAGAGCAATTGTTCTATAGTTGCTACAATTTCGCACGTTTCCCTTTTTATGAATAGGGATGATAGCTGAATTTACCAAATCATATGATCATTTTCCTATCCGCCAGATAGAGTTACAGATATTTTGCAAACTCTTTATTCCCTGGGGTCCAAGTGCCTAGAGCGCTTCTGCAGTAATTCAATCAGGTCCAGGGGCTTTGTTTCTTTTCAAATTTTGAATGGCTTTCATTCAGCAGCAGAATGACATGCGCAGAATGTCCGGTTCCGAAGAATAAGGCACATAATAAGGTATTCCAATTGATGGCGCTGCTTGATATAGTTCCTTATAATACTTCCGCCATCTATCTGCTATCTCAATAATATCACTCAGTGGTTTTCCATCCTCGACATAAATTAACCACGAGGCAGGTTCGTTCTTTCGGGTAATTAACCTAACCTTGCGAAATAGATCAGAAGTCTGGATTTTCTCTGCATGATATTCTATTTTGGGCACAGATGGCTTCAAGGTATTTGTTTTTGTCCCTCCTACATTTTCTTCGAATTTCCCTTGAAATCCGTGAATATTCATCAAAAGACCCAGAATCACTAATGTCAGCCTTTAATTTCTTTCTTTGTTCTATGCTTTCCCAAGTTTCATCCGAAATCCAGTCTTTCCTAGTATTAATCCTTCTAGGCATGTCATCTAATGCCTCGGAGATATTCAGTTTGAATTGTTTCCACTTGATTTTCGTGTCATATTCACACTGACTAATGATCATTCTAGGTTAAGTTTTATTTTAAAACTGCTGATATTCACATGGTGCCATTCTGAGACCATTTCTAATCCTCTTTCGTAAAGTCTTAAAACGGACGTGTAGATCAGCGACCAGCATTTGATGATCCGAGCTACAGTCGGCTCCAGGTATAAAGTACGAGTATTTAATATTGAAGCTTTTCATCTGCTATTTATGGCAATATAATCAATCTGATTGCGGTCGCAGCCACCAGCAGAAATCCAGGTGTATAATCTGTGCCTGTGATGTTTGAAGCAGGTGTTAGTGATGGTTAGATTCTGTTCTACGCAATAGTCAATTAATCGTTCACCCCTCTCATTGCGATTACCAAGCCCGTATTTGCCTACAACGTGACGTATGTGTTCGGTATTACCAACCTTCGCATTCCAGTCACCCAGGATAGTACATCCAAATCATCATCATCAGCCTGTGTCTGTCCACAGCTGGGCATAGGCCTCCCTAATGCCCGCCACCGCTTCCGATCTTCGGCTATTCTCATCCAGCCCACACCGGCCACTTTACGAATGTCGTCACCCCATCTTGCCGCATACATCCAAATACTTATTTTAAATTAAGTTATTTCCAGGCAAGGTTTTCTGCGCAAATTAAGAGAAAACATTTAATACTTACAACATTAATAACATTATTACTCTCTTATAAATAAGATCAGTATTTCCATTTAATTAGTAGAGTAGTTATTAAATAAAATTACTTTACGGATTTTATCGCGTTTATTTTACATTTTAAATTCCCGACGTTCTTCGAACACTTTCCAGCGGCCGTGGTCGAAGAACAAATCAGTTCATTTTGCATAGGTCGAGGTACAGATTAAAAATAATTAATAAAATAAGATCTGAAACCCCCTTCCAGCATGGCAAGAAGACTGACATCTCAGTCTACCCCGTGACACGGCCGCTGAGAAAGTGTTCGAAACGTCGGGAATTTAAAATGTAAAATAAACGCGATAAAATCCGTAAGAATTTATTTAATAATGTATAATATTCACAAGCAATAGAAAATAATTAGTAGAGTAGTTTCAATAAAATCTTATTAACATTTAGCTTGGGTTCAATACATTTAAGTAACAAGAAAAGCCTTTAAATAAAATAAAATGCGGTGGTTGTATGGAATCGTCCTCCATCAGTTTTAATTAAATCTGCTATTTAGGAATGACCAGATTGCTAAGCGCAGTTTTTCTCAGATTTAACATTGCTAGTTTTACGAAAACAAATACAGCATATTACACAAAAAGGTGTCAGGAAGGAAAACGTGGTGGTTTTATACGGTGCCAGTCCTACATAACACGTCTTTGTCCCCACAATGACGAGCATTTAAGCATTTACCCACGGTAAAACGGAGAAAAGTGGTTAGTTACCCTGATTGTAACGCCAGAGGGTTTGATTCACGCCACGGGCAAATTATTGTGTGATGAACGTGGTGTATTCTTCTTGTCTGGGTGCTTATATCAAAATAATATGCATTTATTTAAAAAAAGAAAAGTACATTGCCCCGTTTTGGACAAGATGACGTTGTGTTTTTCGTTCTCATCTATGCATGAATAAGAGTAACACAGATTACATATTCAATTTTAAAAACATTTAAAAATTTTGAACTAATAACTACTGATACTACGTATTATTACGATAATTACGCATTTAACGAGAAAGTATTTATGATAAATAATACAATATTTACGGATTAAGCGCGTCGAAGTACTTAACAATTATTTTAAATTATGCCCGGCCGGTATAATTTATAATTACCTAAACCAATTATAATTGTAAAGTAATTGAAGGAAATAAAATCCGTAAATATTGTTTTATTATCATGCACAGTATTCGCGTGAGCAACAGAAAGTATCATGAGAGAAAGAATTAAATTAAAAGCTATTGATGAATTCCTAAAGAAAATATAATTTACTTAGTTACTATTACTGCTCTCAGTTTTACTTTGATAATTAAATTTCTTATTTATGTTTGACTGACTTCCCAAAAGGAGGTACTCAATTCGGAGCGTTTTTTATATTTTATTATTCGATTACCTCGATGCTCCGCTCATAGTTTAATTTATTAATATTTTAAACAATAGGTATTAGCTGTCTTGTGGTCTCGATTTTTATTTGCCGGGCGATAAGCCAATGTTGAGGTGCCGGATCCTCTCATTTTCAAAGGAATGCAGTAGTCTTACATCAGTCAGTGTTTTCATATAAGCTCAAGAAGAGGTGGTTTTCTGCTCGCTATGATTACCTTGGCGTACTGTATGCATCGCTAATTACAACGTCCTCTTAGGCAATTACTACTACGGAGGCTAATTTATGTCAGCCATCTACGCAATTTATAAAAGCGCATAGGGATACGCGCAATCACAGGTGTACTACCGTTTCATTCTAATAGTTCGATAGGATGGACATCAGGCGCAGGACAGACTTTTATCTTATTTTTTTGATTATCATATTAAAAAACTACACTTAATTTAACCCTAAGGATCAATAAAACGGACGTTTGCAAAAAGTTACAGATTTGCTTTTTTTTATTTCGTTAGAGTAATAAGACGGTAGCCCAGACGGGGTTCCTTATAAAAAAGAGACCTGCAAACATAACATTTAATTAATATTGAATTTGTTAATAATTGCGACCGAAAATATTTTGAAGAAATATAGAAAGTTTTAAGCTCGATTTTTTTTATATATGCGCCATTTTTAATAGGAACAAAAATGCTTAAAAATTTGAATAAAAAATCAAATTACTTATCTTTTTACTCTTCATATCAGTGAATTTGTTGGATTCTATAAATTATTGTCGTATCGATTCATTTTATAGGAAACAGTAACCAACTATTAAGACATAATTTTGTAGCAGATCATCATCATCATCATCATCAGCCTTTGATAGTCCACTGCTGGACATAGGCCTCTCCTAATACACCCCTATTCGTTAGGGGGTATTGGACCGTATCAGATACTTTTTAGTAAAAACTATACGCAATAACGTGATACCCTGAAATCAGTAAAGAAACGTTATTAATTATTCTGCATACATTTTGCCTGTTCATTGAATTAATCATTAAATTTTTTTGTTTGTTCATGCGACAAAAGAGCACGAAGATGATCAGAAACATTTTTATTCGATAAAAACAGGTCACAGTATACACCCACATTGTACCCACATTAACAGTATTGACCCTTTTTACGATACATTAACTTTCTTTCAATATAAATGAACTGTCTACAATATACCCTAAATACAATTTGATGAAATTTACGTAATATGAAATGGTACGTTTCAGCAACGTAAAAATAAGCAGAACACTGCTCTAGCTCTCACCATCAAATCACATCATCAGCCTTTGTTAGTCCACTCTGGACATAGGCCTCCCCTAATACACCCTATCCATTAGGGGGTTTGGACCTAACCCACCACGCTGGTCCAGTGCGGTTGGTGGGTGGACCGACTTTTACATGCCCATCCGACGCATGGATCATCTTACTTTTCAGACAATTGGGTGATCGGCCCAAATTGCCCTAACCAACTAGAAACAAAATGAAAATTTGTTGCGTCCCGCAGGAATTCGAACCCACGACCTCCGGTTTCTAAAGCACGCCCATACCACTAGGATTGTGGGATTCATTGCTAGGAAGAGAGAGACGCCCATACCACTAGGCTCGAGGCAGTCTAGCTCTCTAACTCTCAGTAATTTAATTTTCACTAAATGTTCTACAGTATATTCAGATGAGTCAATCTATAAATTTGGGTTCATAATAAGCTATATCAGGCAAAAGGTGAGATATCTTTGGAAAGCTAGCCTTATTATAATATTAACATCTATTGATATCTCATTAAATTAAAAACTTATTTTTTTTATTTCACTTTATTATGGCAACAAACAGTCATTACAAAGATATTATATAGCTTATATTACAAAAACGAAGACAAAATAGTGCCGAAAAAAAAGATAACAAAATAGTACATAATAGCGAGCAAAGTATAATAATGAACACAAAAATATGTATAAATTTTGTTAAAAATAACAATGGTAACTAATGCTTTTGTTAAAAACAATATGCGTTTATCTAAATAAGTCTTCATTTTTAAACAAATTGGTAAACCCAAATTGTGATTCAAGCGTGAATTCACAGAATAATATTATTTACGCACTCAGTAAGTTTTGCTATCGATGCGGGAAGATATTTCCAAAGTTATAATGGGCTTTGCTTTGTATAATTTGTTATTTTAGTCCCTAAGTTTTATAAAAAAATTGGTATATTTTAACAGTAAAATTCATAAAATACCTTTCTACAAAAAATATAAAAGGACACCAAAGTTGACTTGATCCAAGTTGTATCGAAGCGTATGTAGCTATAGCTTTAGATTTTTTGTTGAAATAATTTTATAAATATGGCATTAACAACTACACCATGAATATAAGTCCATTGAGATGTTTAGATAGTTATTTACTTCATTATTTCAATAACAACTATATTTGAAAATTCAAAAATGAACTTTCTAAAGGTGTATTATTTACTCGCTTTTGTACTTGATAATATTTTAATTAGTAATATTCATCATTTCAGCCCTTCTGAGACCCACTAAAAACTCCGACTGGGATGTCTTTCAGAGGGAATCAAACTCAGAGGCGCTCAAACTTCCCGATATTATCACTTTTTTGAGTTTCGGAACGTGACATTCTGCATGTGCGATGTTTTTGCAGTAGTAATAAAGTGCAAAATTACTTTGACAATAGGAAAACACTTGAACGCCCAGACCACAGTGATTGCTTGTAATTTAATACTAACTTTAATAAAGTGGTAAATGTAACTAATATATTACTTCAACTAACGGTGACAAGCAGTAGTGTAAATGCCAAAATGTTTTAAGTTAAATTATAGATGTAAATTTGGGAGGGATGTTTTTAATTTTTTTTCGTCATTCAATATCATTAAGTTGCTTCAGCGTTAGTATAACGAGGTTTAAAAATTTCAAGCTCTTAAAAAGAATTCAAAATAAGCAGCAACTTTCTGCTCTATAGCTCGTTTTTAATATAGTACTGTTGCTTGGTGTCTTAACGTTAACAAGTTTGTATATATACGAGCTAAGTGTATTTGTAAAAAGAACAGCAGTCTTTTTATCAAACATAGCGACATAACATTATATAGTAGCCGATTTGTGAAAAATTAATTGCACCTAACACAAAAACAAAGACAAAACTAAAACTGCTATAATATGGCTGTTAAAGTTTATAACAATCTGCCCTCTGACATGAAAAAATGACTACAACACTATTTAAAAAGTTAATAATGTGGTTAAAACACGAATGTTTTTATTCCTTAGAGGAATACTTTCCTTAAAACACATGCAGACATCTCGTTAATATCTGGACAATTTGTTGACTTTTTTATTTTATATTGTATATATTATGTTGTTTTGTTAGCTTTGTTAAACTATATATAATATTTTTTTTATTATTATCAATGTACTATAACTTATGATATGTTAGTCAATATTTCGTAAATTAATTTCTATCGACATTCAGTTGAAAATGCGTGTAACAATTCTTTCGATTTTATTTAAATTGATGTTATATATTTTAAGTTATAAATGATTTGCATGCCAATGTGGTGAAATTCGTATGAACTAAATGTGTGTTTAAGATCTGAATTTACCGTATTTTAGCAAATAAGATAATTTAATTTGAATTTGAATTTGATTTGCAAACGGTTAATATTTTCGACGTCCGATGGGATAAGTACATTTTGTAAAAGGAAAAATTTTAGGGAAATGAATTTCAATTTAGTTCAGTACTTCAATTCTTTGTTTACCAGTTTATAATAACAGAATTTGTACAGTGTAATTTGTCTAAATAAAAGTAATTACATAAAAAAAATCATTTTACCTGCATAAAACATATGAAACATGAAATTTTGATTAAACGAATGTCTTAAATGATACAAGAGAATTTAAATACGGTGGTAGTAATCGCGGGGCAGCTACATACAGAGAGCATGTTATTATCCGCTAATATTGCGAAATATGGTTATAATACTGTTTGAAGTCGGTTTTTTGGTAAAATTTAACTGGTTATTGACTTAGATTTCTAAACCTTATGTAAATGTAAATTGCATCGGAATTTATACCCTAAAGCAGTGTAGTAATGTATATATACTTAACACTTGGCAAAGTTAGTTCCAGTTTTAATTGCATTGTAGTTAGTTTACTTCCAACTGGCGATCTATCAACGTTCATCTTGGCATGTAACGACGACTGAGAGATGGGCTGGAGGTTGGTGATAGCATTCGGTAATTGATCTAATGAGAATATATTACGACTGCGACCGTAGTTATGTCAGTTTGAAGTGCGTTATGGTGTTATAATGTCTTATATATAAATAGAAATTTCGATCGAGTTTGTTTGTATTTAACGATTTGTAGGAAAATTTCATGACAAAAACTTTATATAGCACAATTTTTTTTGTAAAAAAACAGTGCCTTTTATAATCTTTCTGTATGAAAAGTCGTTTGGGAAATATTCAAACTAGATAAATCATGTAATTATTCACTTTTTTGAAATGTTAATCTTATATTTTTCCTGTTAGGTAAGATAACGAAGTAAATCATTAATCGCGATTTTTTTTTAATCAAAATCGATTTTACCTTCGTTAATAGTAAGTACAAATTTTTCTGTTGTATTTTTAAAGGGATTAGGCAAGGTTTCTTGGTGTCTTCATAATATTATTTTACAAATATGTTATAATACCTTTTTGAATTATAACGTCATAAAACGTCTAAGACTAAAGAATATTTTTTCAACGGTAATGTAGGTAAAATACTAAAAATCCACGCATTTATCTAAAATTATTCTTATGTGCTGTCTGGTCTTCGAAAGTTTCTCAACATAACAACTTTCTCTGAAACCAATTGTATACTCACACCAACGAAATACCTGAAATCGGCTCAACATAATTTTAGGTTCTTTATGTAGATAGTACCCTCTTTAAATTATAATAAATTAAAAAGAGACTTATATTATTATTATAATACTATTAGTACACTACAAATATAATTTTGATTTCATTATCATCAATGAATTTAACGGCAGTTATCAGTGGATGGATATATATTAAAAGTAAGCGTAAGTAAGCGCCTTCTCTTAACGCTCGATGTACTGAGGTTGAATTGCCTTCGTAGCCTAATGGCAAAAGTTTGCGTTTTAAAAACCGGGGTCGTTAATTCAAATCCTGGTAAGACAACTTTGCAATATTTTTTCCTAGTTGATTTGGGGTTTGCGTCTAATTTTTTCGTTACCTAACCTACAATGCCTCAAATCAAAGTCTTGGATCAGTGCGTTCTATCTGTTATGACAAACGGTGCCGAGACTTGTACACTTACGGTTTGACTGGTCCACAAATTTAAAGTCACTCAGCGAGCTATGGAGAGGGCTATGCCCGGAGTATCTCTGAAGGCCTGGATCAGAAACCGGATGTGATCCGTCAGAGAACCAGAGTCATCGATACAACCCACTGGATTAGTAAGCTAAGGTGGCAGTGGGCCGATCACATAAGCAGCATAACTGGGTGCGCCATGGTATGTGCGCAACCTTGACCTGCATGTGGATCTGAATTTGCCCACCATCCAGCAGTATTTGAAACAAGCATCTATCTGGTACTCAACTCGGTTTTGCAACATCCAAATGAACTGGTACGAAGCGCCGCCGCTTACGTACCAACAGTTTCTCTTTCATATCACGGCATCCGAGCTAGTAACGCTATCACAGACCTCGTCGATAAAGGTAACAATCGTGCAAGCACGTGTTAACTTACACAAACTTAACACATATTGCCCTCGCCGTCGAAGCAATGCAAACTCATACTCCGTACACTAGACATCGGCACGTACCAGGTTGATTCTCTCCCATCAGATAGGGCGGTATAATAAAGCTAATTTAAAACAAGTCCTAAATCAACTTATCGAGCCGAGGTTCGGCCCATCGGAGCGCCCTCGATACATGTTGCTAACGGATATAGACAAGGACCAGATCAGCGGCTGATCGAGCCGAGGCTCGGCCCTCTTGGGCACCCTCGATTCAGCCCGCTCACGGGATAAAGAAGTGGCAGCCTGAGCCGAGGTACCACTTCAGGGGTCCCTCGGGTTAAGCCACAGAAAGGAGGTGAAGTCTGTGCAAACTTAAAGTTGCACAGCCCCTCGACTCCACCAGGTTGTGGCCGTTAATTCAACCAACGCGAATCATCATTAAATAAATAAATTAGCGGCGTAACTGACGACCGCTGGAGTCGGAAAGTTCTGGAGTAGAGACAGAGGCTCGAAAAACGTAGTGTGAGATGCCTTGCGGCAAGATGAGTGATGACATTCGCAAAGTGGCTGGTGTAGGCTATTTGAGAATAGCCGAGGATTGGAAGCAGTGGCGTGCATTAGGGGAGGCGTATATCCAGCAGTGGTGCGTCGGTTGCGCGTGTAAAAGTCGATACTGCGCCTTATACCCTCCGGTCGTGTCGATTATCCATCAAATAGGACTGTGAAAGTAAAATCAGAGGCAGTCCCTGTGATTTTACATCTACGTTTTCTCGTAAACTTTTGCAGATATAATATAAAACACACAGTTTATAAAATTTGAGACCACCATCTATCCAGATGAGCTTTTTCTAAATATTGATTAGCCGTTGTAGACGTAATCGACCAAAGAGGACAGTGTTAGTACTGCCTCTTTATAACTTCCTCTGCAGTGGCCAGGGCGTGTGCTTTAGGAACTGGAGGTCGTGGGTTCCTAATTCTGCGAGGATTCTAAAAATTTTACTATTAATATTCTAGTTAGGGCAATTTGAGCTGATTATCAATTTTTCTGAAAAGTAGAGTTGATCCATCGCCGGATGGGCATGTAAAGGCAGTCCATCCACCAAACCGCATTGGACTAGCACGGTGATTCGGTCAAACCCTAATGGAGAAGGCATGCATTAAATAAAGGCCTCGATCCAGCAGTAACACAGGCTGATAATGATTATAATGATGGTGATAAAATATATGCGTTCAAATTAAGAATTGTTACTCCTGTTATACAAGTAGCGGAAAGTCTCGCAGTAAAATTTTAATTCTTTGTAAGACTTCCTGTGCAGAAAAAATACTATATAATATCGTCAAATAATAGTTCATGTTAAAAAAAATTGTTGTATTTAACATAATTTTTGTAAAAAAAATTAAATTTGTATTTCTATAACAGTAAATATACCTTTCTAAAAAAATATATGTTTGTAACAGTTAACATTTAATGGTAAAATAAAAAAGAACCAGAAGAAACAGGATCAGAGGGTCATTACTAATATCATTCTAGAAAAAAAATATGCACTTTCTGCACACTTTTTAAGCACGTTGTTTCAATAAAATTATTTAATTTTTTTTATTGAGATTTCATACACATGTGAAACCGCCTCCTTGGTCTTATGGTAATGGCCCTTGCTTTATAAGCCGGAGGTCGGTTCGAATCCCGCAGGGAAACAACGTGTTATCGTTGTTTTCTGGTTGTTCAAGACAATTTCGGCCGATCTCCAAATTGTCTAAAAAGGTACAGGATCTATGCGTCGGATGGGCATGAATAAAGTCGGTCCGCTCACCAACCCGCATTGGACCAACGTGTTAGGATACGGTCAAAAACCCCCTAATGGAGAAGGCGTACATTAGGGGAGGTCTATGTCCAGCAGTGAATTAGTCCACTGATGATATCGTCTTCAAATGGCAGAAGTGAGATTTCTCGCCGTTCACATTTATGCCGTGGCCGGCGTTTTACGTCTCAGCCTTACGGAGTTTTATCTAATGCAGGGTGGTTCGCCAGAGCCTCGTCCGTTGCTCGGCTGGGTGCAGCACTTTGGAGCCCCCTTACACCCCTTCAATTATATTTATCGCTTTAATGTGAATCACTTTGAAATAGAACAGTAGTACTTTGTTAATAATTTATTAAAATCTATTTGTCAATATTAAATATGTGATTTGCCAATTGAACGAATTAAGTGACTTGACTTAGTAAGCTATTTGCAGTTTTTTTTGGTAAGATATTGAAAAGGTAAAATTAAGAGAAAGAACTGCCTCCGTAGCCTAGTGGTATAGGCGTGTGCCTTAGAAACTGGAGGTCATGGGTTCGAATCCTGCGGGGACTCAACAAATTTTCATTATTGTTTCCTAGTTGGCTGGGGCAATTTGGGCCGATACCAATTGTCTGAAAATAGATGATCCATGCGTCGGATGGGCATGTAAAAAGTCAGTCCACCACCAGCCCATTGGACCAGCGTGGTGGGATACGGTCCAAAATACCCTAATGGATGGAGGTGTATTAGGGAGGCCTATGTCCAGCAGTGGACTATCACAGGCTGATGATGATGAAAAGAAAGAAATAAATAATCACATCTAATACTTTATCAAATGTTTGAAATAAATTATTATATTTTCTAAGTTTAAGTAATGAAAAGCATTATAAATTATACTATTTATAATGGTAATAAATTAAACCCTTAAAATATCACCCTCTAGTACATTGACAAATATTCCAAAAACTTAAACGTAAAATTAGCCAAGCGAATAGAGTGCTTACAATAAATTCACGGAGAACAAAGTTGTTTCAGTACGTTACACGCTCGGTGAAATGCATTATCTCTGAAGTTATTTGTTACCCTGCAATAGTACAAGTTGACTTTTGGGAACTTGATTGGTGCATTTTTATACGTTATGTACGGACTTATGAATTCGTTATTTACACCCGATTAAAAATTTGTCACAAAAAGCATGTGTACAAGCGTCCGTTTCCGACGCTTGAAATCGCTATACTATCTCCCTCTCTCCTATGTATATATGGAAACTGTAAAATACAGTGGGCCGCCAAGAGAAGTTTCACTGCGGTGCCTATTTGCAGCAAAAAGCAAATGATCGCTGCTGGTTAAACGTGACGTAATTTCTCATGTATCTGAGTGGATATGTCGCTGCGATTTTTATGTATACGGAGGCATACGGCCCGAAGTCTACGCTTTAATCACAATTGTACTATAGTTTCTTTTGAAAAATGGTTATAAAATAAAATACCACAATTATTGCCCCTAAAGAAAAAGCTTTCACATTTTTGCTTTTCTGTAAAATATCCAATTCCGTCATATTTTTTGCAAGAAGACCACATTTTCTCGCAACTACTTTAAAAACTACTTAAATATATGTAGGATAGGATGCTACTACTCAAAGTATCTGACTAAGAGAAACAAATTCATCAGAATTTAAAATACAATACCTTTACTCGAGTACGACTTAAATAATATCGATAAAAAAACATATATTAGTACTACAATATATATACTTTAGTTTAAGAGACTTGTAACGTAAAATTAGCCAAGAGAATTGTTGCTTTTACATTATTTTAGAACCTATGTAATCTGAACTTTAATTATAACAGTTTTGTTTATTAAATAATTAGTAAATTTCGTTTTTAGTGAACAGTAAATTTTTTTACCACATGATAACATTCTGTTTTTGACTTCTTCGAATCGTGGTGCTTCACGATAGCTATGTGTTCCCTTCGACTTATTATCCGACTGATGGATTGTTTGGCCTTTAGAAGGGAACACATTTTTCATCAAGCTTATACACATTTGTGTTTTTTAGAGGGATCTTAGGTTGTAAAAAGTTATTTATTTATTTCGGTGCACATAAAAATATTTTGCTATAAACCTTCTTTAAAATACAACCAATCTTGTTTGTGGTTCCTCTACAAAATTGTAGAACATCAGGCACCCACTCAACTGGAGCTAGCTTCACTAGGTTCGTGTGATGCATGGCATAGGATTTGGTGTTTGATAACTCAAAGTACTTTATAGAGATTCTAAAGCCTCTTGTGCTCTGTGAAATAATAGTTTAAAAACTGTATTGATTATCATGTATATTCATTATACGGCGCCGCCCTCGTGGTATAGTCCTTGTTTTATAAATCGCAGGTCTTGGGTTGGAATTCCACGGGGAAACTATTTTGTGTTATCGTTGTTTTCTGGTTGGTTACGACAATTTGGGCGAATTACCAAATTGTATGAAAAATAAGGTGATCTATGCGTTAGATGGGCATGTAAAAATTGCTCTACCCACCAACCAGCATTGGATAAGGGGTGTTTGGTATGGCCCAAAAACCCCCTAATAAAGAAAGCGTGCATTAGGGGAGGATTATGTCTGTCTTCTTAGGCAACTTTAAAAAAAATAATCAAGTCTAATATATTTGGCGTACACATATAGTTTGGATATACAAGAAAAGAAAATTCATAAATTATTCTTAATCTATCTGAGCTACTATAAGTTATGAATCGATAGTACCTTACTGCGCTAGTATAAATTAACTTCTATTAAAAAAAAAAATAATATTAATATATAGAATGACTTTACAGATTAAAAAAATATTAAACTTTGTCTAAAAAAAGAGAATGAAATTATATCGTACGTTAAATTTTATTAATAAATTGTATAAATGATATAGTATCTCAGAATAGATTGAGGAATAATTTATGAGATTTTTTCTTGTATATCCAAAGCTATATGTGTAGCTAAATATATTAGACATTGTTTAAGCAACGAAGAAGTGCCTGAAAGCAATATAATATCTCTCTAGCCTTCTTTATTGAGGGTTTTTGGACTACCAAAAACTAATATACGGTTGAGTGAGCAACTTTTACATGCCATCTGACGCATGCTATGCTGCTAGTTTTGGTTCGCCAAATGTGACCGTCGAAGCTAACGATAACCTGAAATGATGTCCGTGGTCGAACCGCGATTTATGACAGGGGCCATCGCACCACGGGATAGCGTTTAGATGATAGATCAGGCATGTTGAGCTGTTCTGCAAGCCAGGCTTGAGATCCTGGTGTGTTGAGGTTACAGCGCAAATCTGCTGCCTCACGGCAGCTACTCGAGACGTGGATCATCTGATTATGGGGTACCTGAGGCTGGGTTGAACGTGACTGGTGTTTGCGCATCGGCTGGCAACGGATTACGAAATCTGCTGATGGCTCGCAAGCTAAGGTGGCTGGAAATGTTCGCTAAGACGGAACGTCATCGGTGCGTCGAAGGGGCTGCCGTCGTGAGCTCCGGTCGAGAGCAATGGAATCGTGGTAAATGTGACGTTCCTAAACGGTACGGTGATTGATAAGTGACAGACGTATGGTGGTTCGGACTATGGGATCTAAGGAATGGCAACTAGTCTCGTGACTGACTTTGATTGTGTGAAACAGTTGTTGTGGTGCTGATGTTTATCGTGTTCTTAAGACAGCTGCTCAGACAGTATCTGTTCGGTGCATCAGGTTGTTCAGTCGAGGCATAACTCTCTTATGTAAGTGGTTTTCAAGAGTGTTAGCAGATGGATTTCAAATGGCGGTCGGTAACAATGACAGGAGTGCCTGGGGCGCAGTGTAGGTGTTGCTGACGTCCTCGAAGAACATGAGATTGGTTAAGCGTGAACTCCGGGCCGTGCTCCGTGCCGAAGTCGCGGCGATCAGATCCGCTCGACTCGTGAGGACGTGCGCACGTTGCTGGCGGCGTCGATGCCTGGCTGTCGGCTCCGCGTACTGTGGGCAGTACGAATGTAGTAGGCGCGAGCAGACGCTTGTCATGCTTGTGCAAGGTCAATCGGTGTACAGTTCATGAGTCGTCATAACGAGCATGCGCCAATCAAGTTCAAAATCGACCTGTCTGGTGCGGTAATTTCGAGATACATCCGAGCGTTATGCTAGGTTGGTCTCCGTGATTGTGGGCCTGTTCAGCTGGCTGTACGTTTGAAGTTACGAATGACTGTATAGCTGGAAGGGTGATGTTTGAGGTTTAATTATCCAGTTATAAATAGTTCGTTAATGCATTAACGTTAAACGAAAATATTTGTTTCAAACTTTGATAATTACGGTGTGTTTTTCCTTCGTCGTCATCGGCCTGTGATGGTCCACTGCTGGACATGGCTCTAAAACCTGCCATCCGTTAGGGGATTCGGACCGTACCACGCTGGTCAATGCGGAGTTGGGTGGACATACGGCCGCATCCGCGTGAATCATCTTCTGTTCGGTGAATGATCGCTGTGGCCAGCTGGACAACAGCGAAGAGCGTTGATCCCGCGGTTCCGGCCCAGTCTGGGCACGCCTGCCTAGGATGGCGTTCTTCTTATTTCCTTTTCTAGTCTATCCAAACGCGAATAACTAGTCAAGTCACTAATGGTTCGATTGACCAGTCATGTTGTATGCACATGGTTTAAAAATTATTAAAGTACTGTTCTGTTCAAAGTGATTCATTAAGCGATAAATATAATTGAGAGGGTGAAGCTCAAGTCTTTGGACAACGCTCAGTGCGCTGCGCCGGCTGCGGACGGTCTGCGGCTCTGCTGCAGAAACTCCGTGGGCTTCGGACGAAACGCCGCACGGCATGGTGTGCAATGTATCACTCTGCCGTTGGACGATGATCATCGTGCGGTCTGCTGTCAGACCTCTGTGGCGGGTTTGTCGTCTGTCACGGTATGCGGTTTGATCGCATCCGTCAGCATCGCCAACTTGGAATGAGGGGAGCATTAGCTCGGTTTCTCGGCAATCCAGAAGGGCCAAAAACAAAGGGAGTGGTATGTATTACGGTTGCATGCATTTGGTCAACAATCGCTACGACATGTTTGAAGTAATCGCGTGTAGTTATGCAGCATGACTGGCACGGATACGCCTGACATCTGCGTTGGCGAATGATTAGGCCCGTTGGGTTAATGGTTGCCGAGTGGTCCGAATTGAAAACAGTATAGGGTTTCTCCGAGGTTTTTGATAAGCTTTGTGATCGGTTTGTCATGTGAAATTGTTAATTAAGCGTAATTTAAAGTAGAACTGTTTACGGACGCGGAAGTGGTCACTCCGAAACCGCGGACGGCCCCGGCAACACAGGGTCGTTGCGGCGGGGGCCGACGCGTGATTCTAGCATGTGCAACGAAATGGTATCTGATGTTCGTGGAATAAGAGTGATGACTTACTTGTGAGACTCAGCTCGCTGGCGGGAGCGGGTCGGCACGGGAGTGTGAGCACGCGGGGGCGGGTAGAATGTGAACGCAAGGTAAATGTCACTGTGCTGCTGTTGAGCGTGTCATCGTGGACGTCATGCTGGACATGACTCTGTGTCGCCTTCTCGTAGGGGGTTGTTCGTGAATCTGACGTTGATCAATGCGGATTGACGACCATTCTGCATCTCATCGCACAGATCTGCGTATAACGATCGCCGATGTAATCGAAACACGTGAAATGACGATACGTGTTCCTGCGGGATCAGCTCCGGCTCTCATGCTAAACGGGCCATCTACATGACCAGGTTTCTAATTATCGCAAATAATAAATAATTTCTGTAAGTGCTTCAAAATGTGCAGAAAATCGTATGACAGAATTATTGCACTCTGATCCATCTGTTCTGGATCTTATTTGACCATGGAATGATTGAACATGTGTTCAGAAAGGTGTATATTACTGTTGTGGAAATGGGTGAATGTTTTACAAAGTTGTGTTAACCTAACAATTTTTAACATGAACTTTGTTAACGATGATTCATAGATTTTCTGCAGAATCTACAAAGAATAGAATTGTGCGACTGCTCGTGATTTCATGACGGAATGCAATTTGAACGCATGCATATTTATCATTTAATCATTTCGCCTGTGTTACTGCTGGACGTGGCACCTGTTATCATGCCTCTCGCAGGGTTTTGGACCGAATTCACCGTGCGATCAATGCGGATTTGGATGGATCGCTTTTATGCCATCCGGCGCATGGATCGCTGCTCGAAAGATGGTAATCGCTCAATTGCTAACTAAGATAATGTAATTTTTAAGTCTCGCAAATTGGAACCGACCTCGTTCTAAGCCACGCCTGGCCTGCGAGCGTTCTAAAGAGGGCGGTCTGCTTCGCTCGCGTCGATCGTCTAACGGCAATCATGTTTAGAAATAAGCCTCTGGATGAATGTGTCTAAATTTAACGTAGCTGACTATGAATGTGCGGCTATGTGGCAATGCTCGGGGACCTGATTGCTGCGTCCGATGATGATAATCGTCGACCGGAGGCACGTATCGTTCACGCGCAGGCGACGCCACTGCTCGTTGCTTTGCACTGCTGCCATCTCGGCGTATCAAATGGCCAGCCGCTGCGTATCGTCACTCCAGTCTTGCGCAGGATCTCACTGCGTTTTCACTGCTCTTCAGCTTCCGACGGCGGGTCAGGTCGCACGCATTGTTGTATGATGATTCGCGTTGGTTGAATAACGCTGACTGACGTCGGACTTCACCTGGCGACGAGGGCACTGAATGTGCCTCGGCTCGGACTCGCTTCCGTGAGCGGGCTAATCGAGGTGCCCAGAGGAGCCGGCCTCGGCGAATCGGCTCAGATCGGTCGCTGTCTTCGTTGCGCAGTGTGGCGCTGATGGGCGACCTGGCTCGACAGACGTGATTTGAGACGTGTTTTAATGCTGTATTCGCCTGTCTGATGAGGATCGGCCTGGCGTGCGTAATCTGTGTCGAGGCTTGGTTGCATTGCTTCGACGGCTGGCGGGCGAATATGTGTTAAGGTGCTTGCGATACACGTGCTTGACGTTTACCTGTATCGAATTTTGGGCGTTACTGCTCGGATGCCGTGTATGAAAACTGGACATCATTAGCGGCGGCGCTTCATCGTCGGATTCAGTTGGATGCAAAACCGGTTGAGTACCAGACAAGCTTGTTTCAAATCTGCTGGATGGTGGGCGAGATTCAGGCATGCGGTCAAGGTGCTGCACTTCATAGGCGCGCCCAGTTCTGCTGCTAGGTCGGCACTGCCGCTACACCAGTCCAGTGGGTTGTCGACTGACTCTGGTTCACTGACGGATCACGCCAGTTTTCAGATCGAGGCGCTTCAGGAAATGACTCGGGCTGCCCTAACTCGCTGAGCGGACTTCGTGGACCAATCAACCGTGGTGTGCGAGTCTCGGCAGCGGTGGTCATGCAGATGGGCACGCTGATCAGACTTTCGATTCGAGGCGTGTGGGTTCGATACGAAAATTGACGCAAACCATCAACTAGGAAAAATTTGCAGAGATTGCTTACCGGGATTTGGATCGACCTGTTTAAAACGCAGACTTTGCCGATTGGCTACGAGACAATTCAGCTACGTCCGGCCGTCGAGCGTAGGAAGATTAACGCGCTTGCATCTGTATGTCCGTCCACTGAGACTGGCCGTTGAAACTTCGTTCGAAATATGATCAAAATAGTATTTCAAGTGTGTACGTGAGCTGATAATAATAAAGTCTCTTTTTCATTTGTTATGATTAATAAGGTGGACTTCTGATGAAAGACCTAAGGTTATGTTGAACCGATTTCGGCAAGCTATTTCAGTGTGTTTGATGGTTTTAAGAAATTATGTTGACTGTTGTAATTTTCGAACCGACGCTTCTATAGAATAATTTCAGATAAATGCATAAGTTTAGTATTTACTACATTACTTGTAATAAATATTTTAGTCTTGAACGTTTATGATTATAATTCAAAAAGGTAAAGAGTAGTCAAGTTTATATTGTGTCCCAGAGCTACCCTGCGTTTGCAGACGCTGTTTCATTCATGCACAAGTCCGTTTTTCCCTTGATAGGATCTTTTGGTTAAATTTAAATACGTATGAGTAAATTACCTGGTTGTAATGAAAGCTTGTAAGCTGGTGATAATGTGCGTCATGTAACTTGTCCACTTCTGTAGGTAAAAAGTATACTTGGATTAAATTTCAAATGTACAACGTTTTACCTTACTTTCATTTAAAGGTAGAATATATTTTTTTTATTTATTGTGAATATTACTTTCCTAAAATAATAATATTTAGACTTAATCCACTTGAACCATGTAATAAGTTTTAGTATGCTTGTAGTTTTAATAACTTATTATTTCTCTCTGACATATGGTTGACTTTTTTTCCCAATCTTATTTATTCCAAAAGTTAAATACTAGATGATTTTGTCTGTTTAAAAATAAATAAAATTTAATTATATCCTTTTTTATCTATTTCCATCTTTCCTGATTTCAGGCTCTTTTGATCCAAAATTGTATATGGATCCTTACTGCATGAACACGTTAATTTATATATTTAAATTGAAAAGTAATATATGGTTTTAATACTTGGTCTTACAGCCTTGTCCAAAGTTTTGCAATTATAAGAATACTAAATTATTCGCATTCATTCCAAAAGTAGCTTTAATTTTATTTTGGAAGTTTATAATTTTTACTTTACTTCTCTTTTTGATTTTATTGCGTTTTATTTTGTTTATCATATTTTCAAGGATAAAAATAACAGTGCCTATTGGCACGGGACAGACTGAGGTACTTTTCGTCTTGTTATCAAAGTTTTCCTCGGTCACTGTTAATTAATCTTGGCTTTCCAAATGAAAGTTAGATTATGTCGTACTCAAATATATTAACATCACCATTCTGGTATTTTCTAGCACTTAAATGGTATTATATAAACTTTTTAGAACTCTTCGTTGACCCTACCAGCGCTGGCCACCTAGTAGGTAGTCTACGTATTGCATTTATTGCCCACCCCATTTCAGGGTACGTTGGAACTAGCGTGGGTCTTGACTTGGTCCATATAGCAAGGCATGCTTTGCCATTTAGCTATAATACTTAAAGTTCATAATTTTTTTAATAAAAATAATAAAGCACTTGTTTTAAGTCAAGCTTCCTAAAATGAACTACGCTTTTAAAAGCAGGCATAACAACAACAAAGTTAACTATGCGTCTGGCTGTTTGATATGCAAATAAATGCTTTACGCCGCAGTGCTATAAATAAATAAGAGTGAAGTTGTTTTCTTCGTTTCTATGTCGACTTAGGTCAAACATGATTCAAAGTTATTTTAATTACATTACTGATTCCTTTTCTATCAAAGACACTTTTTTCCAAAAAATTAACAAAATCCAGTGCGGACACCGAAGATGGAATAAAAGTTGTTCATTTTGTTGTATAATGGAAAAAGTTAACATCTATGTATATATATGCAAAAGAAAATTAAACTTCTATTATAATTACAAAATAAACAGCTTTGTGAATAATAAAAAATGTTTGGTTTCCTTTATTTTTATAAAGCAATGGGACGAGCACGACGTTCGACGTTGACGTTATGGGAAGTGATACACCCTTCACATAAAAACGCAATATAAAACGAACAAGATGGTGGCCATCCTGAAACACGGGACGAAAATTTCCATTCAAGCCAGATGACAGCAGTGTTTTACACTGCTGTCATCTAACTTCAGTGTAGGTCCCTGTTTACAGGAGACCGTCTGGGTGGTCACCACGAGTGCCTATTTCTGCCTTATTAGTGTGAAAACAATGCTGTGCAGGTTTGAAGGGCACGGTAGCCAGCTATTTACTGGGTTAACGAGACTTTCACCCAATGCAATACCATTGGTATTGCCAATGTCAATAAGGCGTCTGTGACCACTTCCCATCAAAAAAAAAACTTGTCTTTCGGAAATTGGCTGCGGTTTCCTATATGTTGTACGGGCAACAAGCAAGGACAATTTAAAACCCTTGTATAATATTACGCTTCATTTTTATAAAGGTTATTAATAAAATACTTTCTTTAATATTAAAAAGTAAGTTTCAAAGATTTTCAAATCGATTTTCTAACTGGCTACGCAACTGGTAGACTTAACTTATAAACGAAATACAAGTCTTAACTTAAAACAGAACATTTAAATGATATGTATAGTATATATATATAAAAATATCTGCACAGATTTCGATAAATATACATGACGTGCGAAACTATTAATATAACTTATACTTGAATTGTACAAGTTATATTATATTACTTTCAACAAAACATTCGACATTAAATCTAATACTCCCCAATCCAACAGAATGCACAATAAAATTAATATTAAAGTTTACCCAGTTTGCAGAATTAAATTGTAACTGGCTTTTGTCCACTTACCTCATACCCGTGATAATATAAGAAAATCAATTCTGTTTGTTTTTTAAGAAATAGTATCCTAATTTACTCCCAATGACATCAGCTAGCAACAATAAAATCATTCAAGAGGAAGAAACAGGCATACAGAGATACTAATGAAAGACGACAAAATATAAACATTTTGTTTTACATATCTATCGGTTTTAATATAAATGCAATCATTAAAAACTTTTGTATTGATGTTGAAATCGACACTTCAATTTTTTTCATTTGTATGGATTCGTTTATATAGCATTTGCTTAAAATCGTACGAGGTCTCAAATAGTGTAAATGTCACAACATTATATTTTTCACCGGTCATAAATAAAACAACACTCATGTCGCCGAACAGATCTGAAACTGAATTAGCAATCAAGTTTATATTGTTCCCAGAGCTACCCTCGTTTCGAACGCTGTTTCATTTGCATCACAAGATCCGTTTTCCCTTGATAGGATCTTTTGGTTAAATTTAAATACGTATGAAGTGAAATTACCTGGTTGTAATAGAAAGCTTAGTAAGCTGGTGATAATGTGCGTCATTAACGCTTGTCCAGTTTCTGTGGGTAAAAAGTATACTTGAATTAAATTTAAATGTGCAACGTTTTACTTACTTTCATTTAAAAGGTAGAATATATTTTTTATTTATGTGAATATTACTTTCCTAAAATAATAATATTTAGACTTAATCCTATTGAACCATGTAATAAGTTTTAGTATGCTTGTAGTTTTAATAACTTATTATTTATTTTCTGACGCACATGGTCGACTTTTTCCCAATCTTATTTATTCAAAAGTTAAATACTAGATGATTTTTACCTCTTTAAAAAATAAAACGAAATTTAATTATATCCTTTATTTATCTATTTCCATCTTTCCTGATTTCAGGCTCTTTTGATCCAAAATTGTATATGGATCCTTGACATGCCAATTACGTTAATTTATATATTTAAATTGAAAAGTAAATATATGGTTTAATACTTGGTCTTAGCCTTGTCCAAAAAGTTTTGCAATTATAAGAATACTAAATTATTCGCATTCATTCCAAAGTAGCTTTAATTTTATTTTGTAACTTTAAAATTTTCTTCTTTACTTCTCTTTTTGATTTTATTGCGTTCTATTTTGTTTTATCAAGGATAAAAATAACAGTGCCCATTGGCACTGGGACAGACTAAGTACTTTTCGTCTAGTTATCAAAGTTTTTCTCGGTCACTATTAATTAATCTTGACTATTTGGAAAGTTAGATTATGTCGTACTCAAATATATTAACATCACCATTCTGGTATTTTCTAGCACTTAAATGGTATTATATAAACTTTTTAGAACTCTTCGTTGACCCTACCAGCGCTGGCCACCTAGTAGGTAGTCCTCGTATTGCATTTATTGCCCACACCATTTCTGGGTACGTTGGAACTAGCGTGGGTCATGACTTGGTCCATATAGCAAGGCATGCTTTAACACTTGCACTACATTAACCCAATGAATTCACATTGATTTAGAAAGAATGGAATTAAGGCATACCTTAAACATCCATAGTGAGTTTCTTAAAATTGCTTCTCCGGCTAGCCTTACTTTAAGTTACTTAATCCCACTACTGCAACGTGTGAATCTATGAGGTACTGTGTGTGCCTATCTGTGGAAAAGGACAACCCCACGTCCGGTAAAGTTCTAATCGATTTATTCCGCAGAGCAACAGATACAGTAAGACAAATGTATTAGCTTCTGTCAAAGGAGGATTGCGAAACTATATTTTATTTGTAGCAAGCCGGCAGCCTAGGTTACACCCTTCTTTTCTTCATTAATCATTTTTGTATGATGTAATTTAAGTAGTTACCTAAAAATTTTCCTTTCTGTTGTCAGCTGTTGGTTAACTTTCACTTTGGCTTTGTATTTCATACAAAAAAGCAAGTGATTTAATCAATAGAACTAATCCTCTTGAAATTACTATCTTTATTTTAATTTAAAATAACATTAATGAAATTTATTATAAAAACTTTAAAATTCTTTTATATATCTTTTATATATATATGTTAGGATAAAGTAATTTAATTTATTTCACTGATAATTTCTTGTACCAATAAATTTAGCGTAGAACCATAAAAATTCTAAGCTAAATATTATGAATTCTTTAAATTCCCTATGCAATTATTTTTAAAAGACGAGCAGCGTGTGTTTAACATGGCTGCAAATCTTTTGCGGTTAATTAAGAGAATAGATTAGTTCTAATGCACTTTGTGTTGAGTTTTAAATATTTAACTAAGGTAATCAATGAATTTAGAACTTTTAGGACATATTTAAGACTAATTAAATGATATAACTAAACATACATTTAATTTATATAGCTAACAAATGTACTATGTACTTTATTAAATATATATTTACTATTCATTCATGAAGCTACACATTAATTTGACAGATTTGAACTAGCTTTTCTTAAAACGTTTTCTTGTTTACACTTGCATAGAAAATTTTTTTTTCTATGCAAGGTATATTAAAGCTTAAAAGGATGCCAAACAATACCCGTAAACCTGTGTAAAATACTTCAAATCTCTGAAGGTTGTTACGAGACTGACATAACTTAATAGCTGAACTCGATATGCCTTCGGACGGCAAGAACAGCATATTCAACATGGAAATCACGGTTTCCAATAGTAGCAACATATTCGATTACCTGTGTAGATATTGCCTCAGTGTTATTCACATGTTTTCAAAGTCTTTGATTTTTTAGGTTACTGACTGATTTAATTATATAAGGAAATGAAGATACATAATTTTTTGTACATTTTGTTATGCATTAAGTATAAGCGAATACGTTTAAATATTATAATAATCGATTCAAAACGTTGTACTTCAAAGACCCCATCCAAAATTGAAAAGAATTTGGAGCTGGAATAAATTTTAAGTGTTGAGATGTTCGATGATTGGGTTTCAACTAATTTCCATATTTTCCCTTGCCACTTCAAATAAAACGTATGTTGAAAGCACAAGGTTAACGGAATGTGTGATTGACGTTTTAGCTTTGAAATTATTCTGAAAACTAACAAATTAAGCTTAGAAGTTATAATTATAAGTATCCTAATAATATTCATCAAAATTTCTCAAAAAATACAACAATAGGCAAAAGTATAAATGGTGATTAATACCGATTTTATGAACAGTTCCTGGATACAAGACATTTTCTAGTTACTGACTGGGAAGCGGACTTGTGCAACAGTCGATTTTGTACCAACAAATTTAATATAGACATTACACAGCGTAAATATTAATCCGTATTATATTTAATTATAAATGGTAAAATCATTATCAGCCTTTGATAGTCTACTGCTAGACATTGCCCTCTCCTGCACGCCACTGCTTCGCCCACCAGCCGCTTTTCGAATATCGTCACCCCAATTTTCTTTTATTTACTACGAAGGCAGAGGAGCAGTTGGAGAAAATGGCACTGACCCAATAGACATTAGCAATACCAGTGAATCACCAATGTCTGCCTTCCGTGAAACATAGGACGTAAAGTCTCGTTTACCAGATAAATACCTAGCTACTATGCCATGTAAAAACGGAACACAGTAGTGTTATTACATTACTGCTTTGCGGCGAGATAGAACGCCATGGTTGTACCGCCGTCTGAAGCACCTCCAAATTGTCTTATTTTACCATCTACAGGAAGATAGTAAAATAAAGTATGTTATTACTGTTATTAGATAAACAAACCAATGAAATGTAGTTTTTCCTACGATAGGTCCTTCCATAAACAATATAATAATCTATGTCGTAAGAGTAAGCGAGCGACTGCAATATAACCGATAAATCATGATTTTTATGTTGCTGGGCAGAGCATTAAAGCATCATAATAAATTTATAAAGATATCACAAGAATCGTGGGAAAAGGTTATTTGAATAAATTTATGTAAATTAGTTAGTCTATATAAAAATTGTAGATAGTTAGCCAATTAAAAGTATTTCATCTCCGTTGGACAAAGCTGATGTGAGATAAAAATTCAAAGCTAATTAAATTAGAAGTAACGTCGAACATCCCAAGTGGCGGGAGCAATAGCAATTAAAACTTTGTTTGGCAGCTATCAAAGATTATCTTTAGGATCAAGTTTAATCGAAAAATGATAGTATCGACCATTTACTTTTCATAATTTCTGGCTTCAGCTTTTATTTTCAAATATTAATTTGAGTGATTTACACTCATAAACAGAGTTTTATCATATAAAAAAAATATTGTCTTAAATCCCTCGTGATCATCAAAGTTTCAAGCCTGCTGTGAGCATAGACCTCCCTCATAAGTAGCCAAACATGCATGTTATGGGACATCAGCATCCACCCTTGCTGCACATTTACACAGTCCATCAATTGGTGCAAACGTTACACAAACTAAGTTATTGTTTTCCTACACTAATATTAGAAACATAGAAAAATATTTTGTTTCTGGAAATATTTACCTTTAATAACAAAGAAATGTTTATATTTTTCATTTTTACCTGTTTATTTATAACATAAATAAACTGATGAAATATTTAACCAGTCAAATAGTGTATTTTCTGTTAAGATTAAAAATCACTAAAATCATAACAAAACAGAACTAAACATATCAAAAAACAAAAACGTCCTACTTTTAAAAGAACGCTTTGTATAGATATAAATAACAAAGTTAAATCATAGTATATTAATAGTACCTATTGGTATACTACACTGAATATGAACATGAACACAACAAAACGAGGATAACGAACATTCTGCTGTCATAGCGGATAGGTCTATATGTCCATTCTACTGGATATGACAAGTTATTACTTCAAAACCACATAGTGCGAGAGTTTTGTGAAGGGGCCATTAGCGTATCGAAGTAGTTTTCCAAATTTTTACACATACCTCAGCACATTTTGTTACTACGGAAAAAATATAAGCGAACAAGTGTACAATATAAATTGTAGAACACGACATGTCATTATTTTTATTAAATTATGATTAAGTTTGTTGTGACACCAGACCCTAATATTTTAACGGGCAGTGCAATTTGATTTATGACATGAAAATTAATGCTTTTTATACAATATTTATAAAGTAGATTTTAGAATAAACGTTAATCTTTAGGGCAAACAATTTTTTTATTCTGTCTAGTGAGTCTCAGTTAAACATTTAATAAAAACAAATGTTTAAATCGATTCTAAATTTATCTTTTGACATGAAATATTTTTAGAAATATCTAGGATATCCAAAAAAAGTCAAAAAGCTTTTTGAGGATGGTATGGAAGATGGTACCTCAACTTTGTTGGTACAAAGCTAAACAAAAATTTCAAACTGATAACTAGAAGTGATGTTTTCAACAAAAAATGGGTCAAATTAAATGTAACTGATAAAAAATTATTGAATTTTTTTATTGGTTATTTTTTTGGTTGGTATTTTGTTATTAGTGGTGTTAATAATTATTGAAAGTCCTAACGATTTTGGTTCCGATGTCAAATGAATATCTATGAATCGTTGTAAAATGACGTTTTATAGCAGGAATCATTAAATAATTTGCATTTGAGTTGCTCAAAAATATCAGAAAGAAAGTAGAAGAGAGACGTCCAACGAATTTGGAAGAAATATGTTTTATAAAAGCATTTATTAAATAAGAATAGATTTATGTAAATAATTAGTAACATAAAATCAAATTATACCAGGTAAACAAAACTTGTCAGAACGGAAAACAAACTTTAGAAGTTCTAAAAGCAGTTAAGGGTCAGACATTTATAATGACTGAGCGTATGCGTCAAACGAGAGGAGAGAGAAACGACTTTATGGATTTTAATAAAACTTTACAATTGCATGGCATATATACTAAAATAACTTATAGGGTTTTGTATATAAGGAAACAGCGTATTTTATTCAGAATGTAATATAAAGTGTTATGTGTCTAGTAAAAAATTGCCAGTCACCAGCTAATCTAGTACGAACAACAAAACATCTAGTCTCATAAATATATAATGTGGATCATTATTATCACAAATACCGCTAAATAAAGAAGACAAACTAACCTCAGCTAAGGAACTAACAGTATACTGCTAAGACTGTCTGTAATGGACAAGTGATATAGATATCATCAAGAAGTGCTATATAAACTGCGTTTACGACTGGCTTTACGACGCAGACTCTCTCAGAATAGTTTCACCTAACGATTAAAATTTACGTAGTAGCCTTAAGATGTGTGCAATAATTATTAATAAGTTTATTTTTAAATAATGATTTTATACTCGTCTTAATACTTTTGTCTGCACTAATCATCATCATCATCATCAGCCTATGTCGTTCCACCGCTGGGTATAGGCCTTCCCTAATGCATGTTACCACTTCTTATCTTCGGATTTTCTCATCCAGCCCATACCAGCCACTTCGCGAATGTTATCACTCCATCATGCCGCAGTGCGTCCACACTACGTTTGCCGAGCCTCTGTCTCCACGCTGGAATTTTTTGACCCTAGTGGTCGTCAGTTCTACGGCTTATGTGACCAGCCCACTGGCACTTCAGTTTACTTATCCTCTAGTTCTCTGAGGGATTACATCATTTCTGATGTGGTCCTTTAGAGATACTCCAAGAACAGCACTCTACTTAGCAGGCTACGCAACTGTAAGTTTCGAACCTGTCGAACCGTAACAGACCATGTCTTGGCTCCGTAGGTCATAACGGGTAATACGAACTGATTGAAGACCTTCGATTCGAGGCACTATGCGATAGGTGACGAGAAAACTCGATTAAGCTTATGAAAAGCTTTATTACATTAAATGACTTTTACAGTTTTATCTCGTTTATTTTACATTTTAAATTTCACCACCGTCCATCCCAGTTAGCAACCGTGGGCAAATCTTTGTTTCAGAGAGCACGAGGGATCTGTGATGATGAACCCCTGGCAGCTGAGCTACACCATGTTAAGCAAGTACTGCGAGATAACAAGCTTTGCTGCCACCTGTCAAGTGCAATATTCCTCTACAAGATCCAGGAGTGTACAAGTTAGATTGTGACTGCAGGCTCTCTTATAATGGACAAACAAAGCGAGCAATAAGAACTCGCGTGAAGGAACTGACATTAAACATAAAAGACCCAATAATTTGGCAGTGTGTGTCCATACTTTAAATCACCCAAACCATTACATCAGATTTGATCGACTACAAATCCTTGCTAAAGAACATCGATTCCTACCAAGAATGATCCGTGAGGCTGTTGAAATCAGAAAACATCCAAATTTCATTAGAAGATGGTTCGGTTCTAATACCTGCTTGGACCCCATTATTAATAAATTAAAATTTAAACCCAAGCATAATACAATGCCGGCTGTAATGATAAAATCAGCTCATTTTGCATAGGTCGAGTACAGACTAAAAATAATTATTTACAATTAAGATCTGGTTAGGGCAATTTGGGCGATCACCCACTTGTCTGAAAAGTAAGATGATCCTTGCGTCGGATGGGCATTAAAACTTCAGTCCACCTACCAACCCGCATTGGACCAGCGTGGTGGGATACGGTCCAAAACCCTATTGATAAGGGAGGCCTATGTCCAGCAGTGGACTATCAAAGGCTGATGATGATGATGATGATGAAGATCTGAAATCCGCTTCAGCACTGGCAACAAGTCGCATGACATCTCAGTCTACCCCGTGATCACGGCCGCTGGAAAGTGTTCGAAACATGGAGAATTTAAATATGTAAATTAAACGCGATAAAATCCGTTAAAAAGTCCTTTTATTTATTAATGTGTATTATTCGCGTAAACAAAAGAAATAATTTTATTAAGCTGCCCGCCCAACAGATCTTCTCTTGACCTCTTCTCAGAGATTTTTTATTGCCCTAGGTAAAACGTCCAACACCACGTCGAGGTAGGTACCATGGATTGTACTCGGACTCGGATCAACGTGCTCATTCAACATGATTATGTTACAAGACCGCAAATCGTCTGCAAATTACAGATGTGAGATGTACATACAGTTTACATATGCCGTGCCCATCCCAGTTGAGCGTCCTGAACATGTCCTCCAGCGCGGCGGAGAACAGTTTCGGAGACATGGCGTCTCCTTGTCTCACACGCAGTGCAAAGGGATAGGCTCAGTCTGTCCACTTTGGACTACGACAGACATAGTGGCGGCGTTATACAGACATCTCAGCATTTCGATATATTGCCAATCAATTTGGCACCGCTGTAAGGATTCGAGGAAGAGACCAGTTTTGACTCCATCGAGACCTGGTTTTTCATGAGCCTTCTCATAGTCCACAAGTGCCATGCACAGGGGCTGGTAATACTCATGTGTCTTCTGTCTACGCCTGTTCTCGAGGCTGCGCTTCGTCGAGTTTTCGTGCAAGACGATTCGAGATGACCCTCGAAAATCCACTTATAGGCATGACTCAGGAGCGATATTGGCCGATAGTTCTTCAAAAGGGTTTTATCTTCTTATTGAAGAACATAAGACCAATCCCCTATGTCATGCCTCAGGAGTTCTCCCAGAGAGAAGGGCAGACTTAAATAGACGACGGAGTCTCTTCAGCACCGGTTTACCGGTGGCCTGCAGAAGCTCCGTCGTGACTCCGTCCTCTCCCGGGGCTTTTCCATTTTTAAGTTGCTGCAAAAAGAAAAATGATAACAAATATGTATTACTCTCCAATAAAAACGAGGAAAAAGAGCTTTCCAAACACGTCGAATATTTATGAGGCGTCTCAGATTTTGGCCAATAGATAATGGAAATTCGTTTCTCTCGTGTCATACAAAATATAATTAGATGGGCTGTGGATAATGATATAATGTTGCAAAGTCTTTTATATTGTGGTTGTTTCAAATAAAATATTGAACACATATACAGGGTGTCTGGTGGCAGATTTATATTATAAAAAACGAATATCTCAGTAAGTTATAAACAGTGCGGGGAAGGTGGTGTCATTAGAATCACCGATCCTGCGGATTTCTTAGTCACGATGTCGCGTGGTCGGGTGAGCATCCGCGTTCGCTATTGAAGCATTTTCAAGAGTAACGACAATTTGTTCACATTTAAATATTCGACGGATATGCGATGGGCCAGTATGAGTTTAATTCGTTCGTGGGTGGAAGGTTACGCGCAACTGCTTTGGCTATGAACACACCACGGCCAGGGACCTAGTCAAACGTCAAGGACCCCGAAAACATTGAACTGGTAGAACGCAGTTTAAGTGAAAATGCACGACTTTCGATACGAAAAAGCAGCTTCACTGGAACTTCCAAGAGACTTTGCGTCACGCAATTTTTTTGTAAAACCACTTTGGAGCGTTTTCGCACCTGAATAACATTTTTGGAGCGTCGAGGCTCCTTTTCGTTTATACGGACACGTAAACAAGCAAAATTGCCGTTACTGGGCTCTAAAACTCGCAATCCTCGACTGAAGCACCAAAACCATTACATTGCCTAAGTTTAGTGCACTTTATCCACGAATGGCCAGAGCCTCGATGGATTTGTTACAGAAAATCTCCATCAAAACTAATTACATGTGTGAACATGGATAGCATGGATGGAAGACATTTGGATGACAATATCTTTAAAAATTAAAATCCGCATTTGTACTCTATTTTTTAATACTTTTAGTAAAATTATATGTCAAACATATTATTTTTATTAAAATATGAAAACATAAATCTGCCACCAGACACCCTGTGTATAATTGTGTAATTACTGTCCCTCCTGTTGTGCCTTTCTTCTGTCAATTAATTAATTAAAACGTTTATATGAAACATATGTTAATAAGGGCTATATATACGACACGAGTTTCATTGTAAGCACTCCCGATTAAGTATAAAAATAACAAAAGAGGCCGATAATGCCAAGCTTTGACTCGAGCTCGATACTTTATACAATAAACATTGCTTAAGGTGCCATTCCAGGTCTCATAGTGACAGTACCCATTGGAATATGTGGAAACACCAAAAGAAAGACTTAAAGGACTTAGTTAAATATAATAGTCGAAAATAGAAATTTAAACAAAATACCATAATAGAGGATAGATATAAAAAGCTGCTGTTTTTTACACCATTGTACCTAATTTAGCAGCAATGCAGTATTCTGCAAATACATGATCTGGCTTCAAGAAGAAATAAGCCAGTATAAGGAACGAATTAACGAAAGTAATATCCCAAGAGGGGTCACAGGGAATTTTGTGGTGTTTACGTCATCTGTATTTTAGGAAGTAATTAACTTAACACATTGGTCTTGTAGTCTAGGCAGTCCCTGGAAAGAACGTCGATGTTTAACTATTTAAAATTTAACAGAATTATTATTACAGCTTAGGCATCATTGTAGAATAATTCGTTTAATTTAAAATTAAATACTTTAATTAAATACTTTTGTAATATCAGAAATGTAATGATATAATATTTAAACACGTTATATGACTTTTGATATTTATTTAGTAAGAGCGTCAAATAAAATCGAATGGAAAAATATTTCATGCCTTAATTTAGTTTACTTTTTAAGATATAAATATTAGTCTTAATCCACGGTAATAGTTAGATGATTATTTGGTGGTTTGGGTGTAATGGTTCATTTAATAATAAACTGTTCTCGCTTTTACAAATATTATGGAGGTCAGAAAATCGACATATAACCAACAATAATCTAAATAGCCAAGACGTGTATATCTTTAAAAAAAATTGCAGTAAGAAATAACAGGTATGTTTTGTCAATATTTAAAACGACATTTGTACTAAAATTAAAATGTTAAGAATAAAAAAGTAACATCAGCAATAATTAACCGTTATAGAGTAAAACTGCCTCCGTAGCCTAGTGGTATTGGCGTTTGATTTAGAAACTGGAGGTCGTGGGTTCGAATCCTGCGGGGACTCAACAGATTTTAGTTGTTGTTTCCTAGTTGGTTAGGACAGTTTGGGCCGATCACCCAATTGTCTGAAAAGTAAGATGATCCATGCGTCGGAAGGGCATGTAAAATGGCGGTCCACCCACCAACCCGCATTGGACCAGCGTGGTGAGGATGGTCCAAACCCCCTAATGGATAGGGGTGTATTAGAGGAGGCCTATGTCCAGCAGTGGACTATCAAAGGCTGATGATGATGATAGAGTAAAAGCACCAACAGTGATAAAAAGAAGTAAATGATACATAGCGTCAATTAAAAACTCCATTCCTGAGTTATTTTATAGAAACCATGACACTATCATTCAGTCTTTAGTAATCCCGAATTTCCCACGGGATATATGAGAAGGCTATATGAGAAGTTAGCGTGAAGCTTATACCTGAAACGTTACGTGACGTATTAAAATTTTCCTAATATAAGATATAATTTTGGAGGTTTCACTTTTGCACCGTTAAAGGTAAATGTAATTTTCCTTACATGATTGGCAAAATCAATAAGCGTTACTTTATACAGATTTCATATAATGATAAATATTAAAACAATAATTTAGTTGGCAGCGAGTAGCAAGGGATCGGCCGGTCGATCGGTCAATATGTTCATTGGAAAAGGCAGTAGACAAAGAAATTCTGCTGACGATGACGATGGTGATGACGATGATGATGGTGATAAAAATAGTCGTTTTAGTACAACTTGGGAAACGATACGTACTTTTTAAACATAAAACTTCTATGTTTCATGTAATTTGTTAAACCAGTATAAAGTAACGTCCAAGTAAAATATGAAGTATTTAAATTAAGTAGGGAAACCTACAAAGGTTATTTGTTGAATATATAAAGGGCATATTACTCTGCCGTACTATGGTATTTACCTAATTTTCTTTTCATCTTCCTAACAATATATTACATTTACTATGGGGTCGGCTTTTTACCTCCCCAGTTTCACTAGAGTTTTATTATATATTAAGAAAAAAATTACCTCAAGGCGGAATTGCATTCTATAGATAGAGTACAATGTAGTTAACTTAAAGTTACTGATCTATATAGACTATGACACTATCCTAAATAGACTGTCTACTGAGATAGAGTTTTAACAAAGAAATAAAAAAATTATGTGACGCATTTCCTGCATATTATTTTCTTGTCTATTTTAAACTTTATACACGAAACAAGAAAATAGGCATCTTAACATCGATAGAATATCAGCAATATTAAGGTTTTGGGATTGTACAGAGAGATGATGTTTGAATTAATTTGGTTAGGAGTAGTATTATATTTTAATGGATTCTATTAGGCCGATAATGTTTTATTAATTTTTAAAGTGAAACTTCTTTATCGGGGTTGGCAAAATTTAGTGTAACATTTTTCGTTACGCACCATCTTTCTTTGTATACAATTAAGATTTAACGCCATCTAGTGTAGTTTGTAGTGTATGGTTTATATTGTTGTTATATTTTGTAACTAGATGGCAGTGTCTACGCGAGACACTGTGGCTTTTATGCATTTATAATAAAACTAATTGATTTCTCTTGCTACTTGCTTCAATTGCAATTTACAATAGTTTACAGTGTTTGCACACCGATGAATTTATGAATGTAATGATAGAATTTTCTCGAAAAGCAACTTGTCATTGTAATAATTTTGTGAGGTATGTTAATAATATTCTTGAATGCTGTCTCCGCGCGACGCCAGCCAGGCGCCACTTCATACCTCCCCGTTGAAAGATTCTTCTTTCAACACTCCTAATTTCTTGGACATTGAATAGAGGACAAAGACAGAATGTGTGACCGCCATGCTCCCCGTCGCAATTTGGATATCCGCCACTCTGGTTATGCCATCAGGTCCTGAGAACGTCTTCGTAACCCTTCCAAGGCGCCAGCACAATGGTGGCGTGTTATCGTCTTTATTAGGACAAGGTCATCAATTTTGAAATTTGCAGTTTCTTGGGTCCATCTTTGTCATTGTTGTAGTTCGGAAATATGTTCTCTTTGCCACCTTATCCAGAAATGTTGCCGCATTTGTTCAAGACGTTCATAGCGTTGCAGCTTGTTTGAGTTCAAATTTTGAACATCAGGTGATGGAAACGCTGTCAGTGGTATTCCAATGATGAAGTGTCCTGGGAACAAAGTTAAGAGGTCGCCGGGATTGGAGGATAACCTCCACTTGTACAAATAAAGTTTGTAGTTCCTCAAAGGTTAGATGGCTATTGCCTATCACACGCCTGATGTGGTGTTTAGCGGATTTAATACCCGATTCCCAAAGAACACCGAAGTGAGGAGAGTAAGGGAATGAAATGAAATTTATCCATTCTTGGGCAGCAAAGTCAGAAAGAGAGGAATTTTCGTTATTAAGTATGTACCTAATTCTTTTGCTGCCCAACAAAATTTCGACCATTGTCGGATAATATTTCCGCCGCTTGCACGACGTGATATGAACCGGCAGTGTCATAATAAAATCATTTTTCGATAAGCCGCTCACTGCTTCTAAATGAATGCATTTATATCGCATGCAAATAAATGAGCATGAATAACATTTAATTCAGTTTTGATCCACTTCCCTTTCGATAAAGGATTAGGAACGGACCTGCAAAATCTAGGCCAACCGATATAAAGGGTAAATCAGGCGTAAACGTTGTGCCGGTAAGTTTTCCGTTTTTGGCAAGAATGTTTTTCTATTGAACCTTCTGCACGTTCCACAGTTATGAACTGTTTGGCGGGCGAGCCGTCGTTTATTTATAGGCCGTACCTGATCCTTACTGAAGCCAATAGCAATTGTGGACCGGCATGCATAAGTCAAAGATGTTCAAGCTGGAAAAATAATTTAGTTAAATGATGGGAGGAGTGGATAAGTATAGGATGCTTTTTCGCAAGGGTTCAAATTGATGCCTGTATCCTACCCTCAACTCTAATTAGATTGTGCGAGTCTATGAATGGATACAGTGACAAAATTTTAGATTTAGTGTTTAATTTCTTGTGTTGTGTTAGCAATTTGTTTTCTTTAGGAAAGGAAAGGTTTAGCTTTGAGCCATGGCACATAAGTGTTCAAAAGACTCCTTTAACTCTTCAGCTGTTAAAAAACATAGGCGCTTATTTATAGGGTTTTTAAATTGAAAATAAATCGCTTTACGTATGTGAATAATGTTTGCAACGTTGTTAGCTTAGAGTAGTGATTAATTACTATTAAAAGTTTGAGACCGTTACTGTACTCGTTGTGAGCTCCGGTATGAACTCTAGCGTTAGCCAGTGTGACTCTTCCTTTTAAGAAATTCAGGACCCTCCCACCACAGTGACAAATCTGGCAGTTTATTGGCGCCGATACCCCTCGAAATCAGATCAGCCGGATTTTCAGCCGTATGTACGTACCTCCAAGCTGATGGTTGGGTCATTTCACTAATCTCACTAACGCGATTAGCTACAAACGTCTTTAGATTTCTAGGCACATTCCGTATCCATGCAAGCACCACAGTGGAGTCGCACCAGTAAACTATCCGTGATGGTTTATAATTAATGGATTCGCATACCGTAGCAGTTAATCTAGCCGCTAGTAAAGCAGCGCAAAGTTCTAAACGCGGTATAGTCATTGATTTCAAGGGCGCAACTTTGGATTTTCCACATAACAACTTAACTGTGTTACACTTGTTAGGACAGATGGATTTCAAATAAATACATGCGCCGTAAGCACTCTGAGATGCATCACAAAATGAATGGATTTCTACAATTACTGATTGATCACAGAGTACCAGTCTGGGTATTTGCAGATCTTGAATATAATGAAGGGTGTCCGAAAATCCTTTCCAAAACTCGGAAACGTTTGAGGGACTGTTTCATCCCAATCTAATTTCTAGAGCCACAATGTTAACAGAAGTATTTTTACTTGAATGATGCACGGACTGACCAATCCTAGTGGATCAAACATTTTAAATACATTGGACATTATGAATCGTTTTCATACATTTGGACTGTCAGAGATCACAGACTTTATGGGATAATGTAAATAAACGCGAGATGGATTGCATCCTAAGCCGAGGGTGCGGAGGGGTGAGGAGTCTTTAAGTATCAATTTATCATCAGAATTTTGTTCTGCATTGTCCAAAAGATTTGGTAGACTACTTTGTACTTTCGTAATGGTAAGCTTGCTGAACTTAATGCCTTAGAAACGGAACTCTGTATATATCGCATATTTGAGCCAGTTATGAAATCGTCGATTAATAGCTTATCTTCACACTCTTCTTTCTTGGCTAGTAAGCGTTCTATTAGGCCGTTTGGTAGGTTATAAGAGTATCCTAAGCCTAAGGCTTTGTACGCTGAAATTCCAAGCGAATAATGAGAAAATTTGTAACAATAATGATACGCGCTCTGTTATAACGCTGTTTGAAAGTAGAAAGAAAGATTACTTTAATTATTTTTTTTAAAAGACACATAATACTGATGATTGTCTGATATATGCTATTTAATGAGAAATTCTACATCTCACTTCAATTTAAAATGAAATGCCAGTCATTGCTATCATAGCCGATGTATTGAAATTCTCGGTTTAGCAGATGGGTTACAAAGAGCATTTTGAACTATTATAATTAAATTTATTTTAATTTTGTATGAAATTTACTGTTTTTTGTTATGTGATAAAAAGTAAAAGTGACTTATTTTTAATAACCACTGGTTCATACGAAAAACTCTTCTAACCTTAGGCCTACAACGATATTTCATAATATCTATAACATTATGACAATTTATCTAGTATTTTTCTTTCTATTCAATATAATTATTGGTTTTTACTAAATCGTGAAGAAACCATCTTACATACCAGAACACCATTATATAATAGCATCTTATATAGATAATGCAACGAGGAATGCAGTACAATGGCTTTTGGCAATTGGTTATCAAACATGGCATATGATTCGCTTTTTGACACTGCCTCGTAATATTGCATTTTAGGTATCCTCATGTTTGAGTTTTGCTGTTTGGTTTACAACGTTTGGAGTTGCATTAAATTACAAGACATGTATATAAGCCCTACTGTGTTACTTGTGTAATAAAAAGATAACAAATTAATATTTGTAAGAAATCAATTACGATTGTCAAACTTTAATAGAACAATCTTTAGGTAAATTATACCATGTTGCAAGCAAGCTTTAATTACCAAAGTTAACATTGTAAAGTGGACCAGTTGTTCAGCCCACACACAAGAGTCGTCTTCCGAGCATAACCTTGAATAATTTAACTTTTAGGTCCCACTGTAAATATTTTGATTAAATTTTGTTTTTTTAGTACACAGCTGCTAACACACAAGAAAGTTAAATTTTTTCAACAAAAAGTTAAAGGTTGGCTTGCAAATTGATTTTCTTAGTCTGGACAGGTAAGTTGTATGTCCTCTTAGAAATATAAACTCATCGATAAATTTAGAGGAACGTAAGTAAAACAGTTCAGTTAATCATCTTGTTTTGGGTTATTATACCATCATTTAGAATTTGAAACATCGAAAAACTGATGATCAAAACGATAAAATTTAACAACGTGTACAAAAAATTTAAATTAAAATGTTTACTTTTGATAACCGTTTTAATGCATACCTTCTGTTATGGTTTTTTCAATGCTGTTTAAAAATGTACTATAATCAGTACTTAGTGGTGAGTGGTGAAATGGATTATAATCAGTATTGCTCCCTCGAGCTCTTCAAACTGCTTCCAGACGCCTCGGCATAACTCTTATGAAATTATCAATAAAATCTTGAGGGACTGCGTCCCATTCTTACTGTAATGCATTTTTAAGATCCCTCAAATCAGCCGGGACCGAATTACTCTTTCTAATTTGTCTTTTGTCTAATCGAGTGACCGCGCTGGCCTTCCCATAAAAATTATTTTTTCACGGTTGGGAGGTAATCGGATACTACGGCCGCAGTATGAGGACATACATTGTCATGCATTAAAACAAATTTATCTCCTATAAAAGGGGCAAATGGCATTCCAACACCTCAGTTATTGAGCGTGTCACTGATAATGAGCCATTCTCTATGCCACGGAGTTCCTAACGTGCCTCTATACAAATACTTTTTTTTGTACTTATTGCAGTTCCACGAACCTCTTGGAGCTTGCTTCTCACCTCAGAAGAAGTTAAGGTCCGATTTCTAAGCAAACTGATAACAATGTACCGGCCATCTCTCACAGTTGTTTTTTCCGTCCTTGCCCTGCGTGGCTTGTATAATCTTTTGTCTGTCGGTACTTGTAAAAGCCCTATCAACTTGGGTGGCGTTAAAATCTGGCAAAATTCACACATAACACGATGTGCGCCTTTTACAGGCCATGGGTAATCTAAAAATTACATAAACGCAACAAACACAAGGCCGCAGTTTCCGTGAATGAAGATGGCAAATCCTCGCCTAGGTAGAGGCCAAACCGCATTCACTAGTCGTTTTTGCTATAACGCAAACGGTTTAAGAGATCAGAAGGCAGAAATCACTACATTCATACAAGATTATAATATAGACATATTTTGGTATAAGAGACTGATCTAAACCAGCAACACGCGATCCCAAGATAAGCGGATACAATATTATTAGACACGATAGGCTGTTAGCCCCAATCGGCGGTAATCTAATCTATTATAAAAATCCGCGCATAACATCAATAGAAGTGCTGTTTAGAAGCTTCGGCGAGCATGATCGCAATTACCGGCCATAAGCCGCTCTACTTGCCTCAGTGTATCTCTCGCCGCTAAAAGCATATGTTACAATCAGACCTTGAGTTGCTTCTCGGCCTAGGTCCATCAATATTTCACGACATCACGAACGACAGCAGAAACAACTCAAATGGCACAATATTGCAGCCCCGAGACCCCAACTAGATAGCCATTAGATAGTAGAGGGTCGCCTAGCACACAGATCTATTTATTCTAAAGGGTGTCTCACTCCATGTCGTATCGATAGAGACATTAAACGAATTAGATTCTGACCACGGGCCGGTTTTATGTAAATTGAGCCAAGACGCCGGTTCGGTCCCTATGACTAAAACCGTAGTGGATTGGCATCGCCTTGAGGCTAATCTCAAGGTAATGAACCTCCAGAATTGTGAAACATCCCAGATGTAGTTTGTAATCTAGATCAGGCAAACAATGCCATTAACAACATCAAGTCACCTATCTCATCGGCCATTGAAGAGTCCGAGAGAACGGTGAAATTCACGGCCGACGGTAACTTTGGCCTGCTTTTCGATATTCGATATCTGATAAGAGATAAAATTCCGCGCTCGCTGCGTACGATCGATATCGGTCCAAAACAAACCGAGCATTATTTAGGCATTCACAACTTCAGGTTAGAGAACGCATAAAGACTCAACGCAAAACTTCGTAGCAAAACCTAACGGAAGAATTAGAGCCATCGCATGTTGTCTACGCAATTGGCCCTGAAATCTAAAGTTAGGTTCACGCGACTCAATTCCTATCCGTCGTAACGGTGGCTAATTAGCCTTCGATGATTTTGTATAAGCTCGAATGCTTAGCGGACACAGTAGAGTTACAATGAACGCCATCTCGCACACACGACATGTTTCATCTTGCGGAGGTGGAAACCGTGGACCGTGGACCGTGAAATTGGCGTAGGGTGCTCTACCAACAGAGGGCAAAACAGTGACCCCGGAGGAGGTCAAAGATATTATTAAGGGTTTTAACAGGGACAAATGGAAAGAGGTCATTGTTACCGGCATACCAAAGCCGGTAAGCCACTAAACCAACCGACGAGTTATCGTCCAATCAGTCTCCTCAACTGCATGGGGAAATTGTATGAACGCATAATCTTGCCTAGGTTAAAGGATTACGTTTTCTCCAATGGCCTCCTACCAGACGAACAATTCGACCTGAACACTCCTACTCCCACCAGGTTTATCGCCTCACAGAATACATTCTGACGGTCTTAAACAAAACTAAGTCAGGTCTTAGATCCCATTGCACGGGGCTGTTCTATTCGATGTCCTAAAGGCATTCGATAAAGTCTGGCACAACGGCTTACTCTACAAGTTGTACTCTTTCAATGTGCCTGACAGGCTTGTGCTTGTCCTCACCATCCCTTATCACCAGTAAACTCCAATGTGCAATAAATAGCCTAGGCGATTGGTTCCAAATGAAGGATTGATGTGAATCCCGAAAAAAGTGTAGCAATATACTTTAATCGGTCTTCTGTAAGAGCTGACCTCACTTGACCTATCACACGTCCGTTCCAAAAAACCGCACACAATGCTCGATATAGACAAACATTTGGGCAATTGAACTTCTACGGAAAACCGATCCTCTGGGAGAAAGCCAAATATTTAGGTGTTACTTTCGACAGTATCATGAGTTTCAAAAGCCACGTTAAAGAGGTTAGGAGAAAAGCCGCTTATGTATCGCATCGTCTCTACTATCTTACCAACACAAATAGCAAAATGCCTCTGAATTACAATCTTTTATTATATAAAGCTTGCATACGGCCTGTAATAACATATGCCTGCCATTCTTTTGCCCATATATCCTCCCACCACTTAAATCAACTTCAGGAGGTGCAAAATAAATTCTTACGACGTGCCACTGGACCAGAGTCTTATCATAGCGATTGCAAGATGCTGACATTACGTGCTCATTTTAAAATATTCTCACCGCCCCAGCAATCGATTGACAGTCGACCGAACATCAGCGCCTCGATGCGTATACCGAACGTCGATGATCCTTAAGCGATTTCTTCAAAATCAACTCACGCTTCCTAAATGCGTGTGGTCATGTGTTTAAAGTTTTGGTCACCAAGTTCAAGGGATCTTGCAATCCTCCAAACTAAGTAATAGATGAAGCTTTACTCAGACACAGGTCTAGAAGCATAACTTCGAATACATAAGACATAACACGATAAACAAAACAGTCACATTTAAAATTAAACAAAAACCTAAATTAAAATTAAAATTTAACATTAGATTTTTGCTCGTAGCATAAAAAGATGCTTATTAAGCAATAATTAACGAAAAAAACCAATGAAATTCCAAAATAAAAAACTTCAAACTTTTTTTTAATGAAAATTTGATAACATTTATAAAGGAAATGGTGCAATCCAAAATAAAATTGAAAAACGGAAGGACATCCGATACTTTGTAGACGCTATAAAATTAAGTCTATAGTTCGTTCTATTAACTTTTTTCCTTATAGAAAACTCTCTGCAGAAAACGGGTCTTTAAATATGCTTTCTATAGAGGGATCTGCTCTGACTTGCTTTTTTATTTAATTACCCGATGGAGATCCTTTAGGTTAAAATCTTAGAATTGAAGTAAATAAATAATAAATAGAACTATTTATTATCTATTTACTAAATGAGTGACGCACGATACTTAAGTAAATGCCTTTAAATGTTCTTTAATTATGTTTGTGTTCAGTGTAATTACGAGAAGCAACCTGTTGTAGCATTTCTCTCAACGAATAAACCTTGAATAGTTTTGTTTTGTTAAGCTGTAGTCCCTTTGTTTCATTAACTGCTAAATACTTTGGTGCACAGTTTATTATTTACTTGATTAAATTATTTAAACGCTTTTACTATGAAAAGAGTACGTAAAAATATATATAGGTTAAAATAACAGGTTTCATAAAAATAATATTGAGCAAATATAAAACAAGCTCTAGGATTTTTATTAAATTTCTTGAATTGCCTAAATTTTTAGTTCATTAGTAGTGCACTAGATTTCTTATACAGAAAGCGTATTATCAGATATATTTCAAATCAAATACCCTTTTTAAGCAACAGCAATAAAGCAGTGATAACATTTTCTTGATATAATGTAAACAAACAGGGTTTTAACCACATTATGACAAGTTAAAAACGTAATAGTTTCAATTAATTTGAGTAAGGTTATATTGATTATAGAAATATTTTAAATTAATTTGTAATTAAATTCTCTTTATTGTTCACTGCTATCTATAGTGAGTGGTTCAAATAAATGTTTTTGCGTTTTGATAATTTTCACATTATGACAAAAAAAGTAAGGGTTTTTATTTAAATATTTTTTTATATTCGTAACTCTTCAGACTAAAGGCCTGAAAAATAAATATGTGAATTGAAGTAAATTGGTACGTACGGCATGAAGCAATAAAATTCTATTTGAACCACCGGTTGAATAGTTATGACTCTGAATAAATGAATTTTGTTTGCAAACTATTTTCCATCGTTCAAACACTTGTTTAAGAAGATCTTTTATACATTCTTAAAAATTATCAAAACGCAAAAACATTTATCTGAACCACTCACTAAATTGTAATCATAATAGCAACATAGTGATAATAATACAAGTACATCACTAAAATTGTTTCCAATATAATTTTATAACTTTAACATTAAACAAATAAATGTTATTTAACAAAGAAAAATATTTTTACCTTAGTATAGAGATAACTAAATAAACGTGTTTCTGTTTACAACTATTTAATTTATCTCCAAGTACACATTTCTGTAGATTCTACAGTGTTTTAGACACATTTGCTCTCCAAATGGTTTCCTGGGCTAATTACTTAATTTACTTACTTAATTTCTCTTGCCAACATGTACAACAAACAAACATTATAAATAAACGTGCAAGTGTACCTGTAAGTGGAATTAACTAATTTTATCAGAGTAATATAGAAATAATGGTGAGAATAATATTGTATATTCTGTATTTTCTCAAGACTTTTTAATAATAAAAAAAAAATTACAGAGATATATTTTTTATCGGCATTACCCAAAGCATAATTAAAACAATAAAGTTTTTCGTTATTTTCTTCGTACACAGGCTACTTGGCAAAACTTTCTACATACTTCGGCAATGTTTTCTGAATATAAAGTTTGTAAAAAGTGTTGTGTCTTCATGGAATACTAAGTGATAGTGATGATTGAGTAATTTTTTTTCTTTATTCAAACTGAATAAGCTGAAATTACACTAATAATGCATTGCGCTAATGTTACAGGAAATTTTCCTTATTCGCAGAGGATGCGTTCCGTGAAAATTAATCTACATTCAAATTTTTACAGGAAAAAAAAACTTAAAAACCTTATTTTTTATGTTATTTTTTTAAAATATGAGTACGTAATTAAGTAGTAAATTTTAATCCTGTGAGACTAAAAACGCGCGTAGCATTATCCTGTAAATTGAAAATGTCGTACGTTATACATACCTTTAATTTAACAAACTACTACTTTACCGCTACTTTTACCGAATCGCCGTATTGTAAAATTTTTCTTTTCAACTTAATTTTTAAAAAGAACATATTTATGGTTGAATTGCAAATAAATTCCAAGCTTTGCTGCTTTAGAAGAGATCTTTATTTAAAATATTTATATTTTTAATCAGAATCGATAAATTGATAAAATGTTCACCGGTGGTAGGGCCCCTGTTTACAGGAGACCGTCTGGGCGGGTACCACCGCGGTGCCTATTTCTGCCGCGAAGCAGTAGTGTGAAAACACTACTGTGTTCCGATTTGAAGGGCACCGTAGCCAGCGTATTTACTGGGTAAACGAGACTTAACATCCTATGTCTCACGGTAGGTAGCGCGTTGGCGATACCACTGGTATTGCTAATGTCTATGGGTGTCAGTGATCACTTCCCATCAGGTGGCCCGACTGCTCGTCTGCCTGCGTATGCCATAAAAAAATGTTTATCCAATAAGCGTATGATCTAAGTTCCATTGCACTAAATTGTACTCGTAGTCACACCAATTGGGATGTACATATTTTGTGCTAGTGCAAGTTCGGCATGACCCATACTCGCTTCGTTGAGATAATGTAAAACGCAAAAAGGGTGTTATATGTTTGACAACAAATAAAACAATTTTAATATTTTTTTTTATTTGTTTGAATATAATTCACGTGCGAATATTCTTAAAAAATCGGTGGGATCGTTAAAAAGTTGTGTGGGGGGGGGGGTGGCACACGTGGTAAGGCTACCGTATCTAAAGTTTAACGAAATACCCCCGGTATTTAGTTAAACTTAAGATTAATATGGTTAAATCAATATGTTAACATCTTCACTGTTACTAGCAATGTTAATAATCATTATCAAAAGTATTAATAACTTTTCTTATACCAAAATAGAAAACGTGACCAGTTCATATTTGTCTGATAATCTTGCTGTCATCTTGAATGATTAAGCTGACAAAACTAACTCAAATAACATGTCAACAACATCAACATGTCAATAATATCAAGTTCCTAATATATGGTAACGACAACTAATTAATTGATCAATTGCAAACTTCAAAGACCGCAAGTATATAATTATGTACGTGACATAATATTACATATATATATCAATATTATAATATTTCCTGAGTAAGTACAGTATTACTTACTCTAACAGGAAATAAATTGTTACATTCTTTTATGAAATATAATTTATATACCTAGTGGAGAGGAATTTTTGGTACAATTAACTGTTATTAAATGAAAGCATATTTGTAGCTGCAACGTTTAATGATCGTACAAAAATTGTAATGAAACGTAACTTTTGTATAATTTTGTAATAGTTCTGTAAGTCATAGTTTACTTAAGAAATTAACTGTTAAAGCCGTTATTTAAATCATCGACGTACGCTTCTATAGTTGGATTCGATATAAACGTTAATATAGATATATTCAAGTTATCATTAGGTCGGCACTTATCTTTTAATAACATATTAGTTTTAGGTTTTAACAATATTTTTTATAAAGAAAGCCGCTGGACAAGCCGCTCTGAGCATGAGAGAAGCATGGCCCAACTATCAATAATTGTCTAGGCAATCATTCAAATTTCCTTATAACATTATATTAAAAATTGATAACAAAATTTACTTTTCTTGAAATTTATCATCCTAGTCTATTCCGTAACCGTGAAATGTTTAAAACTTTCGAAGTGTAAAGATAAAGTAATAAAAAAACCTTAAAATACATTCACTCACCATGAGTATTATTATATTTGTGTATTGGCGTTTTTTATAGACTGCGTAACGAGTAATTTTAACAATTTTAATCTACTACTACTGCCAGTAGCTAAGTGCAACAATATTCATTGTTTAAGAATGAAAAAGTTAAAAAAAATAAAGTAACTGTTCGGGCGCATTTCAATGACGCCTAACACGGCGCAAATTGGTTACGCAATAATATCCCTTCCCTTTCTTACTATACCGCTCCATTCGCCTACCCTCCTTTTTTCCTTTAATTTTTCCTCACCTCGAGAAGAAAGTGGGTAAAAGGAAAATACTCCGCGACGCGTCGGCAGCCAGCGCCGCCGCAGTCGGACAATTGCCTTCATGAGTTCCCGCCTGCAGCTGTGCCGCCATCAGAGACGTATACATCCTTCCTTTTATCGCATTTCCAATCCGGCTTCATAACCACGTTTTCCGAGCCGGATTACGCACATGGTCATTCGAACCGCATCCTCGCTTCTGGTCCTTAAATAGGATCTACCATATCGCCGTCACTCAAGCTAGTTACCACAATCAAATTGGCTGACGAAACTTGAGTGACGCGCCCGCGCAACCAGTAACATTTTCTTATTACCTTCTTTTATCCTAATTAGCTAAATAGAAAAAAACATATGAAGGCACTATAGCACGTATAAGAAAATATAATCATGGTGAAATTTCTTGGATACTGCCGTGTACAACATAAGGGTGTAAATAACTAAAGAGATAACGAATTCACGTGTGGGCAGCAAAACCACTGAGCGTGTAACTACGGAGCATCTTTCTTTGTGTTTAGTTTATCATAGAAGTACTCTTTATTAAGTACAATCCGTTTTGTAATATTAGTCATATGTTAAAGTGAATCCCATTTGCTGATGTTTAAATATTGTTATATTACATTTTGGTTTATGTAGTTAATCTGATGACAATGTTTCCAAAAAAAATATCTGTGATTGATATTGATTTCAAAATGATGTCTCTAGTTTTTACAGGAAGGATAACTCGATATACGTCTCTACTTAATAATATGTCCGGAATCTTTGAATCTAACATCAAGAGAACTTGTCCGAGTTATTATGTCCTGGTATAGAATAACTTGCGAATAGTAATAATATATTCCGTTTTGAAGGGCAACGCCGCGATCTAGTGGTATTGGCCCTTGCTTTATAAACCGGAGGTAGTGGTTCTGAATACCGCGGCAAAAGAAATTTATTTTATTGTTGTTTTCTGGTTAGTTTGGATAATTGAACAATCGGGCGATCAGCCCAAATTGCCCTAAGCAATTAGGAAACAACATTGAAAATTTGTTGAGTCCCCGCAGGATTCGAACCAAGGACCTTCAGTTTCTAAAGCACTAGCCCATACCACTAGCCGACGGAGGCAGTTAAAAACATGTTAACAGTATCGTTTTTTTGTAGTCAAGATATTAACAAAGGACGCTCCAAATTGATATAATTAAAGTCACAGGCACGATACATTCACATTAGTTCACTTACTTAATGCTACGTCACAAACGTCCAGTCCATCTCTTGATGTTCGTTACACGTCAAGGCGGACGGGGATAGATGGCCGGTTAAAAGTAGACAATGACAATGCATTTGAATCAACTATTAACCTTTTAGAAAATAACGTATTGTTTTATTACAATGTTGAGTATTATAAATTATTTTATATCCGTCATATAATTCAACTTCTGTAATATTGCGAAATTTCAATACGTTGCCTTTATATTTATCATGCTGGAAGCCTGTTTGACGCTATTCCAATTATTGATTATTGAATGAGCTAATTATATACGGAAGTTTTAAAAAACAAACTTAATATTTTAAATTATAAGATTATCATTCAAACAGCTAGTTTCTCTGTTTGCTTTAAAGACTATCCGTATAGATTTCACTGTAAATGTTTCTTCTCTTTCTTCTTTCTTTGAGAAAATTTGGTAAGGTAAATAAGGTCATTGAACTAACTATAAATTAGCACTTCTTTGTCTGCGTCGATACTGTTCGTAGGAAGAAGCGACTTTAAATTACTTGCAATTTTTCATTTCATTTATGTACTCATCCCCATTTAATAAGTCTTTAAAGGCTAGCATAAAATAGAAATATTTTACCAATGCCCGCGGAGACTCATTTCAAGACATTCTAAGTAATAAAAGATCTTTTTTATTACAAACTCTTAATTTGTTTAAAATCTTTTAACTTGCAATGAATATTTATTTTTTACTCTAATACGAAATCATAAAATATGTTTTAAAAATCCGAACTGAAACAATTTTCTACTCGGTGACCTTAAAATTATTTTGAAAGAGTGTAAATACATCATTAATAAGTAGGTGAATCAATAAGCTAGACCTCGAGCAATTCGTTTTAAGGCCCTTCCATAGCTGTTATGTGAACACACTTTTCTAATATTAAAATATTCCTCATGTCCTAGCTAACTAATAATATCGCTTCCGAATCTAATAATATATATACATTACTCTTAAGCATCTTAAGAATTCGTAATATCTTATACAATACATTAATTAAAACGTATATAGAGAGATTTGATCCGAATTTTTGGTCAGACTGCAAAGTTTGAACACCTATAGGCAGTAGGTCTCCAGTATATAAGAAATCGTCTCGGGTAATACCACGGCGGTGTCAATTACTCCCGCAAATGTGTGATGTGTAAATACTACAGTCATCCGGTTTGAATGGCACTGTAGGCAGCGTAATTATTGAGTTAAAGAAATTTATAACATCCCGTGTATAAGGATATATATAACAAAACAATACTTTTAAAAGTTTTGTCCGTCCGTCTGTCTGTCTAGTTGTTCTGTCTAATCCCGGAAATAGCTGGTCCAATTTTGACGGGACTTTCACTTAAAGATGATGTAACTAGGTGTAATTTTAGTAACGTTATGAGTGTACTTTAAAAAAAAACTGATATCTTTTTATATATGAAATCCACTTATTTACGGCATCATCATCACTTATTTTTAGCATCCATGATCATGGATGCTGAGAAGAATCCGAAACGTCGGGAATAAATATATTTAAGTAACGCGAAAAATCAGTAAATAAGTGGATTTGATATGTATAATCGCGTAAAAAAAAGAAATAATTACCTTTTATATTTTACCGTGGACAAAGTTGCAAGCTAGTTGTATATTTATTATATACTTAATCTGGCCATAAATACTGTTATAATTAAAAAGAGCATAATGTTACATTTAAATTTAGAATTCACCATTTTTATGTCATTAGTCATTGAGTTTTCTTGCCATGCTCATGAATTGTACAATATATTGAGATATTGAACTGAAATAGGGTAATAATGAGAACCGAAGCAAGGTGATTGCATTAAGCTAAGTAGGTATGAAATGTGCAGTGGTAAAAAATTAAATAATATAATGTAGTGAAATATAAAGAGTAATAAATTGATTTCATAATTATTTGGGCGAAGCGATCTATAATAACACAACCTTTATTATTTGAATGAATTTTACTGTTTAGTAAACATAAAAGAACTCTTCCGATGTTTTATCGAAATGAAATCGGCCAATATATTTGCCATCGAGAGCCTTCGAGCATATCTTTCTGTTACAAATGGTTGTCATAAAATCAAGTGCACACATTTAGGAAAAATAAATGGTTACGCTATAATCGAGTTTTTGTTTTGCGACGTTAAATTAACCTCGCGCTGGCACTTTAGTGATTTAATTTTTAAAATTAATTAAAGCGACAAGACGCCGACGTTCGCCTGTTGGTAAGTGATACGCCCTGCCCGTTAATATGCTTAAAACGCTACCCATCAGAACGTAGTATGTTACGTTTCGTTTACTATGTATTACTGATAGTGGTATAGGGTACAATCTATTTGGGGTCCGTCTGGGGTGGTACCTCTACGGTGCCTATTTCTGCCGCAAAGCAGTCATGTAAAAATACTACTGTGCTCCGGCTTGAAGGGCACGGTAGCCAGCGAATTTACCTAGTAAACGAGACATACCTTCCGGTCTCACGTTAGGCAGCACTTTGGTGTTGCCGATGTCTATGGGAGTCGGTGACCACATAACATCAGGTGGGCCCACTGCTCGTCTGCTTTCAAATGCGATAAAAAAAAATAACGTTGTCTACTGCGTTTAGCTATCTTTTTTTGCTTTCGAACTCGAGTACTCATAATACGAGACTTTTTCCGGAATCGAACGTTCCGATACCGCGTTGAGGGGCACTAAGTCGTAACCACACCCGGTCCTAGCCGGCGTACCTCAAGGTTCTGTATTGGGCCCTGTGTTGTTCACCCTATACACCAACGACATCCCTTCCTTCAAACTGGTAAACACCACCTTATACGCAGATGATACCTAGATTTACGCATCCGGTCGATGTCCTATCCTAATATCCGAATGAAACCAATCCGCGGCAAAGACCTTAGGGGATTGGTTTCGGAACTGGAGGATTGAAATCAACCCATCCAAAAGCGCGTCTATCCTGTTTTCTCGAAAACGAAGGCCGTGGCTTCCTTCAAATGTCCGCCTCCTTGATTTCAACATTCCTTAGGTCAGTCAGACCAAATGACTCTCATAGATCATAATCTATCCTTCGGTCCGCACATAACGCGGGTCAAAAACAGAGCGGCCTTCGTCCTCGGTCACCTGTTTTGCCCTTATAAATCCTAATAGCAAGCCACCACTAGCGTGATAAGGTGTTGTTTTATAAAACAGTAATCCGTCCCGTAATGACCTATTCCAGTCCCGTCTTTGCACATGCAAACGGGTGCGCCGTATTAGCTGCGCAACCAAGACCTGCACATGGATCTGGAATTGCCCACCATCCGCAAATATCTTAAACAAGCTTCATTCAGATACTTTGACTCATCTTCGCAACATCCCAACGAATTAGTACGGAACGCCTCCGCTTACGTGCCATTGTACTACGTAAACATAAAAAATTCAGGCGAGTGCGCCATGTTTTAATTGACACGGACGATGAGGCAACTATCATACGAGCACGTGTTTAAGCACTGAGACAAAATGCACACCGTTTCGAGGCTACGTTTCTTAAAGTACCCGCAATAGAAGTAGTATTTTCCCCATTTTGTGCGAAAAGAAACATTCGTTAATATTATGATGATTTTACTTTTCAGCCTCAAGTCCGTTGATAACAATTAAGTGTTTCTGCTCCAAGTGCAATGGTAATAACAGTTAGCTTAATCTTTTTCTTAGGCGTGTTAAAAGTTTTATGTCACTTCTTAATGGTATTACTGTTCTTAAAACTTTAAAACAGTTTTAAATGTTATCCTAACTTGAAAACGCTTAAAATATAATAATTCATTACAATCAACAATCAACAAGAGTTTTAATGAATCGTTAGCGTAAATATTCCATTTTATATTAGTATATTCAAAAGTACATTTAATTACTCACAAATAAAATTATTTATGTAACTTGAAATATCATTATTAAAGCTTTTTGTTCTCGTTCTGTTTCAAAAGATTAATTATTTAAAATCAGTGTTTTACAATAATTTTACCTATATTGTTGTTTAAATATTATTAAATCTTTCGCGGTCAAAAATTTCTCAAATGAAAGCTGTAGCTTTATAATTATGTGTAAATTCTGATTATTTTTCTTTTATTGTTATGCTTCAAAACTCTTGGGTCACTGATCCTTAAATAGCATTAAAGTTGACCGACCAATTGAAAACTTTCGCTACAGTAAAAGACGAGGTACAAATTTTAATGGATATGAACCATTAAACTTTTTATCACCTATACCAAGCACTTAAAACTTATTCTTAAATCATTTGAAACCAATCGTTTTATGGTTATTTAATAAAAAAAGATTTCAAAATATTCATTTAATTAACTACAACATCACTAAGGTGATGGGGATGATCAACTTTTAATGAGTATTACGTATTTTAATACGAAGACTATATTGATTTCTGATTCATCTTGAATAATCCGAATTACTGGTACACATAATTATTTCGTTTGTTTACGCGAATACTATACATTATTGTTAAGTAATTTTATTCAAATTCAAATTCAAATATCTTTATTCAATATAGAAGTGTAACACTCGCTTATTGATTGTCAAGGACGCTACCACTGGTTCGGAATAGGACGCCTCCGATCTGAGAAGAACCGGCGAAAGAAACTCAGCGGGCCTATTAAATAATGTTATCCAAATAAATTAATATCCGCCTATAAAGACGCATATATATATTACAATTTATAATTCGAAAGAAAATAAAATCTCCATACAACACTCTACCTAGAGGCTTTAATACGAGTTGCAAAATTTGTTTATGAAGTACAAACCTTTACCTTTGCAAAATAGCCAAAAATTTTTCTTTTATTTTGATTTAGCTTAATTTTTGCTACATACGAGTGTAGGTTCAGCATTTTGTTATTAAAAGCACACACTATTTCGCCAGAGCGTTTCAAATTTTAAAACGCACCTACACCGCAACAGAAAAAAGAATAAAGTTTTAGAGCAACTTTATAAGATAAGTATTTTGTTATACTATGTTAGGAGGTTTTTGGACTATATCCCACCATGCTGGTCCAATGCGGGTTGGTGAGTGGATCTACTTTATACATGCCCATCCGAAACATGGATTATCTTACTTGTCACTGCCTCCGTAGCCAAATGGTATAGGCTTGCGCTTTGGAAACCGGGGGTCGTAGGTTCGAATCCTGCGGGGACTCAACAATTTTTTTAATGTTGTATCCTATTTGGTTAAAGAAATGCGGGCTGATCACCCAATTGTCCAAATACTAATAGAACACATTAATGTCAGATATTTAAACCTCATCCCAACTTTAAACAATTCGTAAATATAAAAGCTTTTACGGTCCAATAGATAACAGCTGTCGAATAGTAATAGAAAAATTTACAATGCAGTGAAATATAAATTATCGA